>CAJPDP010284523.1:0-10313 GCA_905336975.1 Bombina variegata variegata
ACACATCTGTCCCTAATTGGCCTCAGTAGAGGCGATAAGATAATGTAAATTTGCTAACAAAATGATAGTGGAAAGCCTTATCTACTCAAGGAACATGTCTGTATTGACTCCTCCAAATAAAGCAACTAGTGGGTTTGAAAAACACAGTGTTAATGTATTCAAATGTTTTCACACTCGGGTTGCATCTAACTGTATTGCAATACAACAGAAAAGTCTTGTAATTGTTTATTGTTATGTGCCTTTACTGTATAGACGCTAGAATTCTGGATTAGAATGCATGCCAGGGGAAAATCACAATAAGCTCAAATCATATGTGGCCACAGCTGTGAGTGACAGTGATGTCCCACATGATGCCAACAGAATGGCATGATTAAATAAAATAGCACATTATTTAAAGGGATATTCTAACAGTTGTTTATAGCACGCCATGTTTGCATTACTGATCCTAGCCACAAGGGGATAAACAAAGTGGAATGTATTTCTTGGGGGCCACAAGCATTACAGCCCCTGAATAGGAATAGTGATTGGTGGATTACGTGACTGTCACTCCTGACTGGTTCTCCAGCAGTTTCCGAGTTGGAAGCTGAAATACATGCTCTATCCGAATCATGAGAGAAAAAAATTGGGCTTTATATCCATTTAATAATCTAACACTCTTTCTTGAAGCAGAATTTCCTCCATTCCTGACTTGATCTTCAGACCAGCAAATCCTTTGTTCTTTCAGTTCCGTTTCATTTCCATATGTTTTCCTCCTGTATGTGTTAAAAGTTCTTAATGTGCCAAAAGTTTGTATTATATCCACATTTCCAAAACAAGTCATCAAAATCAAAGGGACCGCAGCATCCCAGTTTCTGCAGGGACTGAAAGTAAAATGATTTACTTAAAAAAACGACTTAATGAAATTACTTTTACTTACAGAAACAAGCTGATGTTTATGCGTTAAGGTTTACTGCTGAATTCTAAGTGAAATCACAAAGCAACCACAATGAAACAGTGGTTATATCTCATGCGCTAAAATACAGAAGCATATGCAGAGCTTACAACTGTCCCGAAGTTTGCAGGACCATCACGGTTTGAGTCCTCTGTCCCACTTTTTATAAAAGCTGGAACTGCCCCAAATCACAAGTACAGACCACACACTGCTTAAAAAAACATGCAACTCCATTTGTGAGTCAGACAAAGCATAAAATAAAACTAAAAAATGTTTTACATTTTCTGCTATTATCAAATTTACTTTGTTCTTATTCTTTGTTGGAGATATCTAGATTGGTAGCATGCACATATATCAAGTGGTACATGACAGGAAACACTGCTGCCACCTACTGTTCTCCAGTTATGTGCGCACTCCGAAATCTTACTACCTGCTTTTCAACAAAAGATAGCAAGAGAAAAAAGTAAATTTGGTAATAGAAGTAAATTGGAAAGTTGTTTTTTATTTAATTGTATCCCCTATCTGAACCATGAAACATTTTTTGGGGGGGTTTTATGTCCCTTTAAAGTTCACTTTCTTGCTACCCAGGCTCTGTCCATCAGTGAGGCTCTGTGTTATCAGGAACATGCATGGTTGGCGCTAATTTTACCTCAGTAAAAGCTGATAGGGGCCATAATTCTTGGATCGCAATAAAAGACATTACACAAGGACACTGCTATTATGTTGCAAAAGCAAAAAATGAAAAGGTATCAGGAAATACTTTTTTTTCAGTTAATAAAAATATAAAATCATAAAAGTAAGCTTTTTAATTAGCACAACTATATAACAATGCGATTTCCGGCTCAGTTCATGCAAATAGCTTTGAATACTTTGCCAAAAACAACTGCAACTCGCTGCATATTATTATTTTTTTCTACAGTGCCAACAGATTCTGAAACACTGATAGAAAAGAACTGATGCAATCTATAGCAGCCAAGGGGTTAAGAATTCTTGCACACCTCCTACAATACTTTACTATGTTCAAAATACACTAATCCAACTCAAGTTCATGAACAGAAATACCGTAAAACAGCTAAACCTCATTTCTTCCTCATCTGTCTTCACCTGCACAGTTGCATGTAAGTGAATACTATACGTTTAGCAAACTAGGAGCACGAGCACTCAAGTTAAGGAATAAAAAGTCAAATGAAATAGCAGTTGAGAAATATACAGCTCTGACCTGCAAACTATGCATTTGTTGGACTACCCAGATGCATAATGCACTGCATGAACGGCTGTGCTGTAACAGCTGCCCACAATTAATGCCCTCACCTTTATATTTTATGCAATGTGACTTTCATACATTGATAAAAGTTGACACCATTACAGGACAGTGAAATAAAAAGCTCTCCATGCCAGCTGCCTGCTCCGGCGCTCCATAGACCTCAAACATTAACCTCTTCAGCGTGTTAATATGTCTCATATTAGAAGCAAACCCAAAAGTTTTAAGTGATATATATATTCTTTTAATTAGAAATAACGCACTTTAAGAATTAAAAAATGCCTTTGTAATCAAGTCACTAATTTTACATCACTAAGTTCTGGCTGCAATACAAATAACAGATGTTTAGCAAAGCCGGAGTAAAGAGGCTGAATATAACTGTTCTGATTAATGTACATGTAGCGCACATGTAACTTACTGTCCCAAAGTGTGTTTGTTGTAATACAATAATTCTTCTTTCTTGGTTAAAGAGAAGGCACATCCTTTTGTTTACTGTGCCTAAAAATAAAAAGTGATTTCACAATAAACGGTTAGTCTACAATAATAATAAAATTCTTGCTATAGAGTTTAATTATTAAACATAATCTTGTTTCAAAGTGGGTGTTTAACCCTTTGAACGCGTATGCAGGGATTAGACACATAAAACTAGTTTACTTTGATGGTGTTAACGGTTTGATGTAAAGGATTGAATCCGTTGGCTGGTTTAAAGTGATATCAGTTATTTCACTAGGCTTAGAAACATTTCACTCCCGTTTTACAAGTGCTTGACAATTTCATCAGGTGTTAAGCATAGCCCTACTCTCATTGTCATTTAACGTTCAGAAACTTAGTAGCATGTTGTTAGCCACTCTAACATATAAATACAAGTATACAAGAATTAACCTTCCCCTTTGATCAACAGTTGTAATAGACAAATCATTTGTATTTAAAAATATAACTAAACAATGTAGACTCCCATGTTTAGTTTATATATTTTCATTAAATAGTTATAAACAATATAATTATGAATAATTTATGTATGTATTGGGTACTTGTAAGGCGCGGCTAATCACCCAAAAGGGTCTCAAGGCACTTCTCATTTTATCAACCTCAGAAGGATGAAAGGCTGAGTGACCTCGCCGGCGATCAAACCTGCAACCCTTGGGTTGCTACAGAGCTCCACCACAGTGCCTTAGCATGCTGAGCTATATTTCAGTATTTAATACCTTTCTTTTATATATAAAATAGTCAACTTAATTATTAATTGTTCATATGATTTTATTTGAAAATGTTTCCAATTAGGCAATACTAGTTATAAAGGTAATTTTGACCGTTTATGTCTAGGAGAGTGCGATGAAAAATACATTAGTGACTGTATACCTTAAGCCGAAAGCTAATAATGAACTCAATGTAAACTGCGCACAAATTACCTAATGACTTTTGCTAAGAAACAAATTCAGCGGCTGTATTTTAGCTAGCTCAAAAAAATAAAAAATAAAATCAGACTGTTCTGTAAACTGGATAGTTATCTTTTTCATCAAATTAGAGCATTTTCTTCTGACAATAAAATGTTGTAAAGGATTGTAATTGCACGGGTAGCTGTATTTGACAGAGAAGCAGCATCAAATAAAGAATAAACACACAAAAAAATCAATAAATTATATTTTTTTAAATTGAAAAAATCTTCTTGGAAGGGGAAATGGTGCTTAATCAGTAAGAAAAACTAGAAATTAGATTAACCTCATACATCAGACCACTTAAGTATCAGCAGCCGCCCAGTTTAGTTTTATTAAAATTACAAGGCATAAAATATGTGAATTTGCAGAGCAATTTGCTATGAAAATTGGGGATTCTGCTAATCAAAATGTAATTAGCCCAAATGGCCTATTCAGAGGGCTATTAGCATCTGAAGGAAAGAATTTAAAGGGATCTTTGCTGTTTAGTATTAAAATATCTGACTACTGCAAGTCAAACAGTTATTGGATCCTTTATAGCTAAATACTTTATTCATGTCCTGTGCTCCCATGGGTTATACCACTCTTAACATCGCATTTAATAGAAAAGGCAGCACAAACCAATTATACAAAGGAAGATACTATGTTATATATTTTATTATTTTATATAAAAGTATGAAACGCTTGACAATAAGCCTCAGATTTTCTGGGTAATACTGCTACTAGTATTTGTGGTTCTGGTACTAGGTAATGCTGTCTTACAATGTTTTTGTTTGATTTTTCTTGACAAATGTGTTGGATAACTTTTTTTTTCTTAAAACAGTAGTTGTAATATAAAAGGGACATGAAACCCATTTTTTTTCTTTCATGATTCAGATAGAGAATACAATTAAATTTTCTATTTTACTTCTATTATCAAATTTGCATCATTCTCAGATTATACTTTGTTGAAGAGATATCTATATAGGTAGAGTGCACATGTTTGCATCACTACTTAACAGGAAATAGTGATGCCATTTAGTGCTCTTACTTATGAATAACATTATTGCAAAACTGCTGTCATATAGTGCTGCAGACACGTGCACGCTCCTGAACTTATCTTTCTATTTTTCAACAAAGGATAACAAGAAAATGAAGAAAATTTGATAACAGAAGTAAATTGGAAAATGTTTAAAATTGTATGTCCTATCTGAATCATGAAAGATATTTTTGGGGGTTTTATGTCCCTTTAAGGTTTAATGTGCATAGTTCAAATATAATACATTTGCTTTAATAAGGTACATTATTCAACAAATAGGGACAGTTTGCTCTCTCTCTTCAAATCAGCATGAAAAGTGAAAAATTGACCATAATCTTTCATTTTAATGCAACTTTGTAAGCACATTTTATTTTAAAAATGTTTAAGTTTAAACACAGTTTACCAATGGCATTCTAACCAGACTGCACTTTGGTCTATTTCCCAATATTGTTATTTTTTTTTAACTTTATTACTATACAGCCAATAAGGTCTGTCCGAAGAAGCCAATTTGGTCATGGGTGCTTCAGTAGTTACTTATCACCTGCTCCTAGCAATTCTAGAAGTGTTAAATATACAACATACGCATGCTATCTATTGTATGCACAAGCTATGTGTGTTGTTGTGTGCATAAGCCATGCAAGCTTATATGCACAAGCAAGCATCATGTTAAATACACAATTCCCACATGATATCTAATACATGAATAAGTCATGCATGTTGTCATGTGCACACATCATGCATAAAATTAAATACACAAGCCATGCATGCTATCTGTGACATGCTATTAGTTTCAGGCACAAGATCTTCTATTCCCAGAAATCCCAACTCTACCGGAAGTTCCGGGAGTCTCCCGCATTGTAATAGCGGCTCCCTGATGCCCGCAAATTAAATTAAATATCCCGGAAACTCCTTTCATCACACCAAAACATTAAACACGTTCACAACATAATGCTAACAGACCGCATGCACAGGCCAAACATTGTGTAAGCATAAATTATTGAGGTAACGCTACAATAAGGGCATTCATCCTGGCTTGACGCTTCCTATTGGTAAAAGACGTTTAGGTAATTCAACTGACAACCAATCACAGAACGCAAGGGGTGTGACCCCGTGCACGTTTTACCAGGTAACTCTAAGCATGGTGTTTAAGCTTGCGCATATGCCCTGAGTGATGACGGTAAGCATCTGTAGGCGTGGTCTTTCTCAAAGTGCCCGGTTGGGCGGGCCTGAGTATGTCTCTCGCTGTTTGATTTGGTGGATGCAGTGTTTGTGTGCTATTCAGATCTGGATAAGCGGTGACCCCGGGAAAGGTGAGTGTGCACAGCGCATCTTACATATGACAGAACTGTATATATAATAATGTTATATACGGGTGTGTCCTTATCCGCCAATAGAGCTGCAGAGGTTGTGTAGAGCAGCCAATGAGCAGCGAGTACTGAAAAGCTGCACTTTAACCATGTACTAAACTGTACAGACATATTACTGCTCTAGTTATGCACCACTGTCATGTAGTTGGGTAAAGCTGCCTTTACAATGCACTGTTGTGTGTAGTAGAGCTGTCCTCTCACTGTTGTCATGTGATCAATTCTTATAAACAGCACTCATAAAAAATAATTCCTGGGACATTCCCTCCTGACATTTGTGAAAGATGGGAAAATTCATATTCAGGAGCTACACCAACCGTGTGCCTATGTGAATGTTAAGAAATCACTCTAGTGCTGAGAACTGAAGGCACATATGGCTGTATCCTGTTGTTATCCTAGCAATCTAACACCAAGTGTTGAACAGGAGCCTAAACTAACAATCGAATCCCCATAAAAACTTTATTATTATTATTATTATTATCAGTTATTTTACAGTTAAATTTAACTTTACTTGGCTTAGGAACGTGCATGTGTCTTAAATACTATATGGCAGCAGTGTTAGAGATATTTGTAAAATGTTATAAGCATTACTGCCCTCTAGTGCTCAACAATATATACTATTGTTAAAAAACATTGTTGCAAACACTGTGCCTATCTAGTTATGCTCTCCTGTAAAGGATAGCAACAGAACAAAGTACATTTGATAATAGAAGTAAGTTGTAAAGTAGTTTAAAATTACATGCTAAATCTGACTCCTGAATGTTTGCTTTTTATCTGTATGTCCCTTTAAAAAGCATCAATCCTGAAATATTGTTCTAACTATTACAGACCAATGGAAAAATAAAGGTATATTCTATTGAAGAATTACTTCTGTATTTTGTGTGTTGCTATATGATGGGGTGAGTCAGTAACCCCATACAGTGTGTAATAAAAGTTATTTTTTATTGCTACTTTCATATGAATTATAGAATATGTTAGGGTTTAATATTCCATTAAACTGACATAAATCAGCCTATTTATGAAAGTACATATATGTATGTATATATGTGATATATTTATAATGTATATAATGGAATGTAAAAATATCAGAATAGAAAATAAATGTTTAAGAGTAAATTACAATAAAATACATTGTTTTTGTGCAAACCTTTGTTTAATGTCCCTTTTAAAATTGACATCCATAAGTGTTTTTTGGCACTTCTGACCCATGATATCAGGTCTTAAATAGAATTGCAAAGGTTTGAGGTGTTTCATGTATAAAGTGAATTAAAAAAATTAAAATGTGAGATGTTGTGAATCTCATTTGCACCTTGCTATCAAGAATCTTCATCTGCAGTTTGAACACTATGGGGTATAGTTATCATAGTGCCAGCGGACATGATATGATGTAGCGTATCATGTCCGCTCCACATCGATTAATACTGACAGCATACGCTGTCAGTATTTATCATTGCACCAGCAGTTCTTGTGAACTGCTTGTGCAATGCCGCCCCCTGCAGATTCGTGGCTAATCTGCCGCTAGCAGGGGGCTGTCAATCAACCCGATCGTATTTGATTGGGTTGATTTCTGTCCGCGGCTTGAGAGCAGGCTCGCACGGAAACAGGGGCTTGATAAACATACGGAGCTTGATAAATCGCACAGAAACATATGGAGCTTGACAACTCGGCCCCTAATCAGTAACTAAAGCTGTGGGAATACAGGTCTAGAAATGTAAATGTGCTCTACAATAAACTGTTTTACTTTAGCTACAGTAATAAATTAAAAACACAGTACATACTGCTGTTCAAGGGCCCCTGATGTTCAATAACACAAACCATAGATTAAAAAAAAAATTATATCGCTAAATCCAGAAGCGAGAAAACTTGTGAAAGCTTCTCCAAGAATAAGCATCACCTTAAAAACTGCAATACATTAATATATTAGTTAAAGAACAAAACACAAACAATAGTAATAAACATAAATATTGTATACTTTTCTAGCAAGCAACAGCAGTATGCTGCATTCAGGGCTAATAATCCTTTCTCAACCAGCAGTTGTGTCTTTTTCCAGACCTCTCTTTTAAATTCTCAATCCTCATTTATTCCATATGTGTCTGTCACTTTAATAAACTTACAACATTTTTAGATAAACTGAGAAATAGTAATAACAAAATAAACATAAATGAGTAAACACTTATTTGTAAACTGTATATGACACAGCAGACTATATTGTATTGCTAAAGTCACTGGATGCAGAGAAGGCCTACGATAGAGTCGAGTGGCTGCACTTTTTCTATACCCTCCAACAGTTTCAATTTGGTGGGCACTTCCTAGATTTCTTACACAAGATATATTCCTCCCCAACGGCCAACCTTATGGTTAATGATATTCTCTCCCCTGCATTTAACCTCCAAAGGGGTACACGCCAAGGATGCCCCTTATCGCACCTCTTGTTTGACTTGGCCTTAGAGACATTGGCTCTTAAATTGCGACAAATATATCCAGGACTGTCCATACATGATTCCACCATTCATATGGCTTTGTACGTTGATGATATACTCCTCTTTGTCGCTAACCCCTCTGTATACATACCAAAAATTATAGATGTATTGTCACTGTTTGGGGACTTCTCGGGGTACAAGGTAAATATGAATAAATCAGAAGTACTTTGGTTGACAGAGCATGAAAACAATACATTTACATCTCCTCTAACTGTACAGCCTAACACCCTTAAATATTTGGGTATAGAGCTACATTGCAACCCCCACAAAATCTATGAACTTAACATCACAAAACAGTGCGGCCTAATGCAAACACAACTTACTACATGGATGAAACTACCCCTTGGCCTTACCGGGCGCACCAATCTAGTAAAAATGTCGATATTACCAAAAATTCTTTACCCACTCCTAATGTTACCGTTTCTTCTTACCAAATCTGATCCCTCTCAAATGAACAAAGCAATACAAACATTGATATGGAAAGGTGGGAGAACACAAAATGCCACTAGCAGGCTACAACAACCATATCTCAGGGGGGTTTGGCACGTCCAAATTTAAAATGATATGGTTTTTCTCTCATGCACTTACTAATTAATCTACTATGTCGGACTTGGGGCTAAATGTTTCATGTCAATAAACTGAACAGTAAAGAACATCCTCCACCATTGAACTTATGTTTATATCATGATGTTGCCATCTTATCATTGTTCGCACTAATTATTTGTTTCTCCCTCTTCTGCGATTTGTGTAACCATATGAAGCCTAATAAAAAAGAATTAAAAAAAAAAAAATCTTTCACAAAACTCATAAATAAAATGTTACAAAGTACACTAACACCCATAAACTACCTATTAACCCCTAAACTGCCAACCTCCCACATCACAAATACTATATTAAACTTATAAACCCATTTTTAAACGGGTACCTTGCATTCAAGCTTCAGTGTACAGTGATTATAGTATGAAGAGGATCCTCCACGCTGGATGTCCGTTGCACTGGCGATGATGCTCCGCACCTCAACAGCTCCGTGCCACCGGGATGAAGATAGGAGATGCCCCTATGATGGATAAAGATGCCCCCATGATGGATGAAGACTTCTCACCACCTGGATGAATATGGATGTCCGGACTTCAGGAACTGTGAGTAGATTTCCTGGGGTTAGTGTATGGGCAATGCCCATACAAATGCCCATTTAGGGGCAATGGGTAGCTTAGGTTTTTTATTTTGGGGGTTTGGTTGGGTGAGGGGTTTTACTTTTAGGGGGGACTTTGTAATTTTTTAAGGTAAAAGAGATGATTGCTGCAGGGCAATGCCCTACAAAAAGGCCCTTTTATGGGCTATTGGTAGTTTATTATTAGGGTGTATTTTATTTTGGGGGGCTTTTTTGTTTTTATAGGGGTATTAGATTAGGTTTAATTATTATTTTGGATAATTTTGTTTATTATTTTTTTTAATCTTAGAGTTTTTTTTGTAATGTCATTTTTAAAAAAATTTTTTGTAATGTTAGGATTGGATTTTTTTAATTTGTAATTTTTTTTCATTAATTTTGTTTGTTTAACATAGTAATGTTAGGTTACTTTATAGTTTAAACTTAGTTTTTTTTTTTATTTCCCAGGTAAGTTTTTATTTATTTAAAAATAGTTATATCGTAAATTTAATTTAAAATTAGGGGGTGTTAGGTTTAGGGGTTACTAGTTTAATTTAGTGTGTTGCGATGTGGGGGGCTGGCGGTTTATGGGTTAATAGGTTTAGTTTATTAGTAGCGATGTGGGGGCCAGCGGTTTAGGGATTAATAGGTTTATTTTATTAGTAGCGATGTGGGGGGC
>CAJPDP010284541.1:0-10318 GCA_905336975.1 Bombina variegata variegata
TACATATGTATATACTGTATGTATTTATATATTTTTTTATGTTTATATATGTATTTACAGACATATATACACATATAAACACATACATACATATGTTTATGTATATAAATATAAGTGCATTAGAGCCCTTTGCAGTCAAGTACATTAAAACATAAAAAATAATATGTATGCAATATTCATATTTAATAAAGTTTTTAGATCAAACAAAAAAATACCGGCACCCTCCTGGACGTTAAAACAATCCTTCTTTTATTAGTCACATTTAAAAACACAAAGGTACTTCAGCCAGGGCACGCCTGACATGTTTCGGCTGGATAGCCTTAATCATAGACGTGCCTTAATGAAGTGGACATCTGTTATATAAAAACATAGCTGTAAGACTATAGGTTAATTAGAGAACACAAGTGACCTGTGCTCATCCTGTAATAGGAAGCTGAATAAACTTAACCCTGTGTTTACTTCTTCACTCATAAGCTTTTGAGTTACATAAGGTGTTAATAAAGATTTTGTAAAGATGTTTTTGGCACCTTTAAAACATGTATTACTAACATATTGTACACATAAACAAATCAATATTCAAACAAACAAATAAACAACTAAATAGATTAATAGCCTGCCTACCTACCCTTAAACCTAATATATATACAAATGTACTAATCTAAACAATGTATATATAGTACTCTTAAATACTAGCTTAAGCTAATAATTATTATGGCCACATTTGACCATTAAGAGCTAAATAGTTTAATCTTGTTTACTATGTCAGTGCTATATATAGAAATATCCCTAGGTAATCTTAGTTATGTTTAATGTTCATTATTTGTTTTGAGTGTGTTAAATGTATATGTACACATATTGAATAGATAATATATATTTTCAAAATGTCCAGTCAGGAATAACACAATCGCTATGTCTGTATGGGTAATTCAATGACAAAATTAGTAATAGCTACTTGTATATATTCATGCAAAGTAATTGTATGTCAAATCAAAATGATGTAAAAATTTTGTCATCACATAAATATAAATCCTCATATCAAACGTGTAACACTCCCAGTCAAAAAACTACTTCCCTAATCATCAATATTAATAGATTATTAGTATTATATCAAAATCCTAATTCTGAGCCATTAACTTTTAGGATCAACGTATGGAGCCAAAGTGTAATTAGAGGGGATAGATGGTTATGAGTAACCTGGAAAGACACCATTGCATCCTCCTAGTTATTTACTTGGTAGAAGAGTATTATATCTAATAATCTGTGTAATCTAAGCTATTTTGTCCTTCTTCAACATTCTTGGTACTAGAAGGATATAACTAAGTCTGTCAAACGTGTCTGTATGAAATAAATGGTAAGTCAAACAACCTCTACAATATAATAATCAACTGTTGTGTAAAAATAATAAAACTAGCTGTAATGAGTTTTACAAGGAAGAAAAACCATATAAAAGTTGTGCATACATGGGTCTCATTCCCAATAATTAATGATGTCATAGACACTATTAAACCCCTGAGGGATCCTAGTCCCTATAGTGAATATCCAAAATGCCTCTCTTTTATGTACAAGTTTGGTAATATCACCACCTCTTTTGGGTACACTCACTTGTTCAATCACCATCCAATTGAGTGTTGTACTATCATTGTGATGATCTAGGATGAAATATCTGGCCAGCTCCGAACTGTGTTTGGATCTCTTAATATCTGAGAGATGTTGGCGAATCCTCTCTCTTACCTCCCGTGTGGTGCAACCAACATATTGCTTGTTGTTGCAGCTACACCATATCAGGTAGACAACGTTACCCGACTAGGATCCAGCAAGAGTTCAAAAGTGTATGTGACATCATTAATTATTGGGAATGAGTTGTTTGACTTACCATTTATTGCATACAGAGACGTTTGACAGACTTAGTTATATCCTTTCAGTAAGCTGAGCAATTTGTTTCCTCAGAAGTCTGAAAGTGCCGTGTACTGGGGAGTCCATGACCAATGAGTTGTAAGGGATCTTCGACTCTATGATTTCAGCACCGGGGGTGTTTTGTGTTTATGCTGCTGAAGTTTTTTTTTTTTTAGGAATGAATAGAACATATTCTGATATGTGCAGAACATTGGATTATGAAATTTGCAATATTATCTTCTTATGTTGCACTTTTAAATAACCGTAATCGTACCTTGTTTTTTTAAACCACTTTCTCTACTGGGTATTTGGCATAACCTCTTCAATTAGACCTGCATGAGTAGTAATATTATGGAGGTTATGTCAAACTCATTTTGACAGGTGAACACGCCCCTTTCTCCTCCCCTAACCCGCCCCTTTCTACTCCCACTTTTACGCCCCTTTTTAATATCAATTTGATATCAAATTGATATAATAAAGGGATTTTGATATGAATTTGACATTACATTGATAATAAAAAGTGTTTTTAATACGAATTTGATAACAAATTGTTATAAAATTGTTAAAAAAGGGATTTTGGGGGGGCGGAGCCAACGCCGGGAGAAGTTGGTCGCACTTGGAGTGAGCTCCCGCAACAAATCATCTAAATCCCCAGATAATATACCACTTTATTGTTTTTTTATTATATATCTTCCCTCATATTCCTACTACCTTCCCTGCATAACCCTGGTGGAGTGGTAGGAGTGAAAGCGGGCCGGAACACTGACTCATTATCGGCAGCCTTAGGAACTCACGCACGAGATAAGCTGCAGGGGTAAAAACAGCCCGGAGCTCAATACCACCGCCGGAGCCTGTATCTGTTAAGGCACTGTGCCTCCACACATACCCCAACGTGCATCGGTATGACAGCGCACGGAATATCCTTACCGCAGCCTGGAATCTACAAGCCGCACGGAGGCGGCGCCATCTTGACCCTCAGCCACAAACCACGCGGTCAGTGCAAAGACCCATCAGCAGAGCAGTGACTCCCCCGGCATAGCCTAGCTGGATTACCGAACTGCCTACATCATAAGAGGACCATCTCCTTCTGAAGCAGGCGACCACAGAGGTGAGCTACTGACCCCGCATACAAACACTGCAGCCACGCTCGGTCGCATCACACTATCCTACTAGGGCCCGGATCAGGGCTAGAACCCTTATTCTGACTGACCAAAACGCCACTAACAAGAATAGGAGAGATACTGGTTACAAAAAAAAGTATACATTAAGCTTCTAACTGGAATCTAGATAGTGGCCCTACGCAAAACCCTAAGTTATATGAACATTCAGACATAAAGGCCTAACTATTAGTGCAAAGCTCATTTGAGAGGCCTACACTTCGTTTTCAACACATCTCTACAAAAGAGCTCAGAAATATATTTGGGGACACTTTTACATGTACCTAGGGCAGTTGTTTAAGACCCTACAAGGATCAAGAGCAGAAGATCTCTGTAGTGTCTTATAAGCAGTTTGACAGAAAGTACTGCCTTAGTTTGAAACATTAGCAACAGAAGGATACCATATTATTGAGACTTGGGGAGAAGACAAAGCCTCAACCTATCATTAACTCTATCTATACCTGGCACCCCATTCTCATAACAGCCCTTGCACTGCAGCAATGAAATAGAATCACACTATCATGCCATAGGAAGCCCACCTTAACATCAGTGTTCTGCATTTCCTGATACAACTCATTTCCTAAAGCTAGGGGATTTATCTCCCAAGACAGGAGTAAGAAGTTTACCTGCTGCAATTTAAAGCGAGCACAAATATTTCACATAGAAGGGTGTGACATATCAGCCTACATAAATATGTCACAGTCCCAAAGGAAAAAGAGCAAGCCGCAATATCCACAAAAAAAGACAGTCATGGACCATTTCAGTCCGGTACTTCCTGACCATCACACTACACTGGAGCCCCCTGACTCCCCTGGCCCTGATTCCTCTGAATTTCCTTTATCAGCCTTAAAGAATATCCAACAAGGCCCTGGAGAGACTGTGACACCTACTTTCATACTAGATTCTTTGAAAAGCATGTTAGATGACCACTATTCATCGTTTGCTGCTAAGTTATCTGCCTCAACAGCCGAACTCAAGAAAGAAATTTCATCCACTAATGAGCGTATTGATACGCTTGAGAGATGCTGTGAAGATCTAGCTACTGACCAGTCTAATTGCTTAACATATGCCCAAAACTTATCAGAATATATGGACTCTGTTGAAAACAAGATTGCAGACCTTGAAGACAGGTCCCGGCGCAACAACCTAAGAATCCGGGGGGTGCCAGAATCAGTCTCTTCTAGTGATCTACAGCCTTTTCTGAAAGATCTTTTTCAACAACTAGCTCCATTATCTTCAGAGTCTGAAAACCTGATAGACAGAGCTCACCGTTCTCTAAGGCCTAAAGGCCTCTCAGAAGACCAACCGCGTGATGTCATTGTACGACTCCATTATTTCACGTATAAAGAAAGGGTGCAGAGGGCACACTTCCAGAAACCCACATTACCAGAGAAGTACCGCAATTTACAGATATTTCCGGACCTTTCTGCCAGAACTCTCCAACAAAGAAGAACATACACAGACGTGACTTCAACACTGAGAAAAAAGAACATCCGATATAGATGGGGATATCCGATTAAACTTCTGGTGTTCAAAGATAATCAAACATTCACTATTCACAGTGTCAATCAGGGTTTAGCACTTCTCAAATCCTGGAACTTAAACTTTGAATTTGATGATGTCAATGACAGCCCGTCTCAACGATCTCGGCAACTGAACGCCAGTGCAACTGCATGGACATCTCCTTCATCCAGAAGATTTCCTCCAAAAGAACCTTAAATCACACCTAATTGGGCCTTCTCCTGGCCCCTTATACTAGGGGACGGTT
Source organism: Bombina variegata variegata (assembly GCA_905336975.1). Classification (NCBI taxonomy): domain Eukaryota; kingdom Metazoa; phylum Chordata; class Amphibia; order Anura; family Bombinatoridae; genus Bombina; species Bombina variegata. The sequence goes on from CAJPDP010284541.1 coordinate 4,819, forward strand.
CTGAGATTCTGACTTTAATGGTTCGTTAATGAGAGAAAGCATCCCGGTTTGGACTCTAATGTCTACCTTAAGTTGATGCTTCGCAGATGGACTGATAAGTATTTGTTAAGTTATACTATGTTCCTAATTGTTGCATGATGTTTTGCTTTTTCTTTTTTCCCAAACCAACTTAGCGCTGAATTATCTGAGCCCACCCCGACTTCCTCTAAGTTCTTATCCTCCATAGTATATAGTACCTAGAGGGATAACTACCATACTCACCACAGACTTTCAGTAAGTTCAACCCTAACACTTAGACCATTCTCCCAGAGAACGGAAACCCTATTTACAAAGACCTTTTTTTTTTATTAAGGCATTCATTAAGAGACTTACTGGTCCCTATAAAATCATACGGTTAACTTGAAATTCTTCCTTACTCTTATATTGAAAATACCCAAGGTAAATCTGTATATTGCTCTACACCTTGACTCTGGAGGTGGGCTCACCCTATTATTATTGTATTCTTTTTACACTGATTGTTTGACTAACATAATGCTTTATTAGAAATGTTTAAATATGTTATTGCTACTCCTGGAAATGACTCAGTATACCCTTTGGGGTGTGTCCACCTTGAGGACAGGTTGCTAAGATTTGTTTACTAAGTTATGTGTTGAAATGCCAACAATGCTTAAGTATGTTACTGTCTCTAGGACCTTCTAATCCAAATACATCTACACCATTTTCAATAAGCACTAGATTACTTTATTGTTCGTGTAACACTAGATCACACCTGACTTACAAGTTAAGTAGCTAATGATTACACCTTACACAAGGGCTGGGAAGGGGCATGTTTTCTCATTCATATGATATGCTTCACTCTGCCTAACAGATTGGACGGTAGATCTCACACACCCACGACAAACACATTCTACAATGATGGGGTAGAAGGCTAAACTTTGTAGGTCTTTTTCATGAACATATGAGGCTTCTTACTATCTACCCATTACATATTTGTAACAGAGAACAGTTAATAATTACACAGTCCTCTCTACCCAAAATTTAGACCAGTTTCAGATACACTCTCACTCCACAATTCTGTCCTCCTATCTATACAAATCAACCCAAACTCCTTATATTTAAACTTTTCATATTCTCAGGCTTACACCTGGAGCTTTCCTCCTCCCTATCCCTTACCAAGAACACTGTCCTACTTAAATTATGTGGTCTTGGACCACGCCATATACTAACCACTGGTAGGTGATTCTTTTTGGCCATCCACCTTTCTTTGTTCTTATAATAATTAACTCTCTACCTATTGTTTTAACTCTTTCTTCACTGCGACTATTCTCCCGGCAACACATATCTGATAGGCACTTAGTGTCTTTGCTTAGACTGATATTATCCCCCCCCATAAAGTGCTCCGCTATTAGTGGAGACTACCTAAGCGGTTTATCTTGAATACCGCACCCCCTACACCTTTCCTCACGACCTCTGGTAGGGTTGGCTCCGAACTTTCTACATTATATAGATTCACCCTTATATTTTATTCTCTCCCCTCCCCCTCACCACATGAAATCTAAAGTAGCATTCCTTCAGGAGACCCACTGGGTGGAGGGTGCTCCGGTTCCCCTTAAATTTAAACACTACCCAGTAGTTGAGACAGCATCCTTTACAAGCAAATCCAGAGGGGTAGCGATACTTATACACAAGAGTGTTTTATTCGAGAATCTGGAAGTACATGCAGACCCACAGGGGCGTTTTTTAATCCTAAAATGTAAGCTTGAGGGCACTGTATACACACTGGCATCGTATTATGGACCCAACACAGGCCAAAATCAATCCCTTCGAAAGTTTTTACGTCTGTTAGACACTCTTAAGAGTGGTAATCTATTACTTGCTGGGGATTTCAACATGGTCATGGATACCCTCCTAGATAGACGCTCTACCAAGAACAGAGCCTACGAACCATCCTCACTCAAGGTCACGAGGCAATTTAATACCTTGATTACACACCATAATTTATATGATATCTGGAGATCACTACATCCCACGGCCAAAGACTATTCATACTTTTCTACGGTACATAATTCCTACTCACGTATTGACTATGTTTTTTGTGACCCCTGGCTCCTAGATTCTATTCAATCAGCCCAAATACTGGACTGCACCTGGTCGGACCATTCCCCCATACACATAACAATACAAATTCCTGCTTCCCCGAATATCAGACCTACCTGGAAGCTACCTGAATTTTTGTTTGCAGAAATTGAAAATGTTAATGTAATACAAGAAGAAATCAAAACAATTTATATCTATTAATGTCAATGGGGCAGTAAATGACCATTGTCTTTGGGGCTTCTTGAAGGCTTATATTAGGGGTATATTCCTGAAACTAGCTTCCAGACACAAAAGAAAACCTTAACACTCCAGCACAAAACAACACTAGACCCTAACTTCCTGACACAACTTGAAGAAGAGAAAGCACAAATCATTAACATTGAAAACGCCAGGCTTCAATGGCAGGTACAAAAATTCAAACAAATGTATTATGCCAAAGGGAACAAAGCTGACCGTATGTTGGCCAATAAATTAAAATAAAGAGCGACAGATGCTAGGATTCCATACCTAAAAACACAAAACGGACCGATTCGCCTTCCTGCAGATATTGGGAAAGCGTTTGCTAAATATTACCATGACCTTTATAATTTGAAAGATTCTCCTGTTTGCACAACCCCTACATCTGAGAAAGTTAAGGCCTTTCTTGACCCGTTATCTCTCCCAACACTTACAGAGGAACAGCAAACATATATGGACGCCACCCTTTCGGAACGAGAGATTAAACTAGCCATTAAAACATTAAAGCACCATAAAGCCCCAGGGCCAGACGGTTTCACAGCTATTTTTTACAAACGATTCTGTCCCCTCCTCGTTCCTATCCTTGCTAGAGTTTTCTCCCTGGCAGGTGAAAAAGGATCTCTCCCTCCCGAATTTCTAGCGGCCACCATAGTAGCCATCCCGAGACCGGGTAAGGACCCTAATATGTGTGAAAACTTTCATACCATATCCCTCTTAAATTTAGACACGAAGCTATTCGCTAAAGTGTTGGCCAATCGGCTCAACTGCATCCTTCCTTCCCTAGTCAACTGGGATCAGGTAGGATTCACACCGGGTAGAGAGGGACCCGATAATACTCAGCGACTTTTAAATATATTTCTAGAGGCCAAACGACAGAAAATACCATGCATTGCTCTAGCCCTCGACGTGGAAAAAGCCTCCGACCGCGTCAATTGGTTATATCTTTTCGAAGTTCTGACCAAATTTGGCTTCCCGTCCCATTTAATTTCTAGCTTAAAAGCTCTCTACACATCTCCATCAGCATCGGTCAGAGGTTTGGGGTTCGCGTCCCCTTCCTTCCCGATCACTAAAGGTACAAGGCAGGGGTGTCCCTTGTCCACTTTGATTTTCGCGTTAGCAATAGAGCCGTTGGCTACGACACTTTGTTCTAATAATGATATTAAGGGGATAAACATAGCTGGATCCACACAGAAAGTCGCTCTGTTTGCTGACGATCTCACGGTATTACTAAGTGATCCTACTCAATCTCTCCCAGTTCTATTTCCCCCCCTCCGACATTTTGGAACAGTTAGCTATTATAAACTCAATATGAATAAGACGGATGCTTATGCACTCAATATTCCCGACAAAGAGTACCATACGCTTAAAAAGAGATACAGCTTCAACTGGTCAAAACAGCGTCTTAAACATTTGGGAGTTTTCCTTTCAGCCGACATCTCGACTATTGTGGAATCTAATTTCTATCCCCTTCTGCATCATTTCCAAAGGACTGTAAATCGCTGGGATGTTCCCAGTATTTCATGGTTAGGCAGGGTGGCAGCCTTTAAGATGTCCCTCTTACCCAAGCTTACATACCTGTTCCGAACATTACCGATCCCTATTCCCAAATCCCTTATATTCCAACTTCTCTGCAACAAATTTATATGGAAGAACAAACACCCGAGAGTGGCAACCAGAATTTTACAACAACAAATGTTAACAACTTTATTGTTTTGTCAGCTCTAAAATTCTGGGATAAAATTAGATCACTCCCTCAAATAGCTCCCCATCCATCCCCAATCCACACGCTATCAGGCCTATTATCTGCTCTTCAAGACTCGCACCCCTCGATATGGCACTCCCATGGAGTCTTTAGTATAAAAGACCTCTTTCCTGACAGGCAACTGATGAGCCTAGCTACCTTCCGCTCCACATTTCAGCCCTCACAACTATTACAGTTTGAATTCTGGAGGTTGAGAAGCTTACTACACTCATGGGGATTCACAGCCCTGCCTTTACGAGCTTCCACGAAGTGGGAATTACGATGGTGCACGGCACTAAAGATCCCTAAAGCATTATCTATATCTTACCAAGATATTCTAAATTCTCCCATGTACCTTAAATCTTCCTACATTATCATGTGGGAAAGTGATCTTCAATTTCAAGCCTCCCAAGAAGAGTGGTCTAAAGCCATGATGGTGACTAAACAGGCTCTCCACTGCGTTACACTACTGGAATTATATCTTAAGATATGTACACAGTGACATATGACTCCATTACAGCTTTTTAAAATATCCTCTGTGAACTCCCCACTGTGCTGGAGAGGATGCGGACAGGTAGGATCGCCTGCGCACATATGGTGGGAATGTCCTGCTTTACAACCACTATGGGCCATGCTATCACTTAGATGTTTTCTAGTGGACCCGAGCCTATGGCAGACTCCACAGAAAGTACTGTTTCATCTGGGGGTGGGGTTCCCTCTCTCACCGGTGGGTCTCCTTAGTGTTTATTTGCTAATGGCCATTAAGCTTATAATTGCACGTAAGTGGAAACAAATCACTATCCCCAATTGGCACGACTTGGTCAAAATCATGGATTATCTAGAAGTAATGGAAAGCCCTATATTCACCACCACCAATAAGGTCTCTCTGCATTGTCAAACATGGGAATTATGGAAGAAAATTAGAACTCTTCCATCTTAATTATTACGAACAAGTCAAGCAGACCTCTTACCTTTTCAAATCCCTCAACCTTACTTTCTACCCTTCTCTTCTTCCCCTCTTGTTTTTTTTTTTTTCCCTCTCTTTATCTAAACTAATGTTCGGGGCCTTTCCTCCTAGGGGGGTTTGAAGGTGTAATTATATGCTCTTCCTACTAAATTCCAGACATTCATATACATTCTTAAATACTATAATTTATCAATATCTGGCTCGCACATTCCATCTAGATGAACACCCTCAGAAGTTTCCTAACTATTCACAACTACCCACTTTATGTGCTCTGCGTTTGCCCGTAATGTCTTTTCATAAAAATATTCTTGAGGTTTCATTATTTACAAATTGTCATGTTAAAATATGCAAAAGTTGATGTTTATTGTGACACTGAACTGCCTTTTTTTTGTTTATTTATTTGTCTGAAACTTCTCTGTTATCTCATTCGTATAACCTCAATAAAAAATAAAATAAAA
>CAJPDP010284565.1:0-10679 GCA_905336975.1 Bombina variegata variegata
CTAGATATGCTTTTCATCAAAGAATATCAAGAGAATAAAAGAAATTAGATAATATAAGTAAATTAGAAAGATGTTTAAAATTGCATTCTCTTTCTAAATCATAAAAGAAAAAATGTGGGTGGCATGTCCCTTTAAGTATTGGCTTTAGTAAAGGTTTTTTAAATATATATTTTTTTATTGAGGTAATAAGCAATAATAACAAAACAAGAAATATGTCCAGGTACAAATTGAAGTTAGTACGAGCAATCATACAGTTCTCATACATAAAATAGAGTTTAGCTAAAACATTCAGGTATAAGTATTACTATTGCAGTTGATGTGCCTAAAACACTGATATGCCTTACACTGTACAAACAAAAGAGAGCTTCAGTTATACCATATAACAATTTCAGCAATAAGAGAGTAGCATCTGGTAGAGGCTATAATACTATACCAATTTTTTTTGTTATATCACGTGTGATATATAAGATTAGTAGCATATGAAACTAATGTATGTTAAATATGAGTGTCTGGAGCATATCATCATGAAGCCTCACTTTTTCATTAGGAGTAAAAGTGGTCCCCGAGTCGCAACAAAAACCATAGTATAGTTTATCCATTTAGAGTAGATTGTGGCATAACAGGGAATTAGCTTCATGGATTTGTTGGGAAGAAGAAAAGACAGAAGTACAGCGGGCAAGAGCCGCTCTAATTGAGAAAGAAAGGGAGGGAGGGGGGGCGGAGTTAGTTAGGGTGATTAACCAGTGGAACTTTTAGACCTCCAGACCTTTTGGGGTATAGAGCGAATAGGGATTACTCTCAATAAAGTCATATGGAAAATAAATTAAATATGCATAGGGATTAAGCGAATACAGTACTAAGTTAACAATCAACATACGAATGATACAGTCATAAACTTAAGAAAACAACAGTGACATCCTCATAAAACCTACTACTAAGGTATTGGTAGGTAACTATAACAGACTATATATAGTATAAATAGAGTATCATCATTAAGTTTTTGGTGCTAAGTAAGGGGGCTTAAGTACTATTTGGTGTAGCTATAAATGCCTTAATGAAATAGACGTAAGATAGTATGAAGAATGTGACAGGCACTAATGTATGATAGTTCTACAATCTGACTAACTATGGACTGTACCAGTGTCTGTCTAACCGGCCACCTCAGTGATAATCTTGATAATCATAGTTATGCATGCTCATGTAGTCAGGGTTCTCCAAATTCCCAAATTATGTATCTCACCCTGTGCAAAGTATCTATAATTTCAGACTTGTGGGCACTTGGGGTCAGAGATATGTGAATAAGCAGGATATAGACATAATCTAACCCATACGCCAACCCTCAGGGATTTAAACAATATTTGTAAAGTAGGTTCAGCGATGGGTTATAAGGAGACAATGGAGGAACCTCCGATATACTGATATATCCTTAGCTAATGAGCAACCCTTGTATTGTGTCAGCACATGTGAACCTCCCGCTTTATAGCCTGAGCGGGTGACTCAGAACGTATTATAAATTTGTTTAAGATAAATCAATAGGTCTCCAGTACATACATGTTCAATTTCAGTCTAACCATAGAGTCTAATAGTAACCCTCAAGCCCTGGAGTGTAAATACATAAATCAAACAGGTATAACACAACTAACTCTGATAACTTTGAAAGAGACATGCTACTTAACATTAGGGGTGTGCACACAGTAAGTCCCCCCTGGCAAGTAGAAATAAACAGTGAGTCCAACAGTGTTTACATCATTTCCAGCTACCCGGCTCGACCATGCTAGGGGAACATGCAGGGGTAGAAACATTCACTGGGGAAGATCAGATATATAGATACGAGCAGTGCCCAAACCTTAGGCTGCAGGAGTTAAATATGTCCCCTAAGAAAGTACCAGGAGAGAGAAGGTATTATATAAACCTAAGTCTGTAATAAATGACTATAGATTGTTCAGAGAGAGGTGTAAGCAGTTAGAGAATCTAAAAGCTTGATGCTGCCTGCAGTTCCCCATCATGCTTCTCAAAATGATCAGACATATGGCTACGAAGAAGTCAGATCTCTCCTAATCAGTAAATGTTCCACCAGGCATTGGTAAAAGTGTTAAGATAGATAGGCATTAGAAATTTCTGGGTCGGTATTGATGGGAGAAAGGCCTAAGTGAGTCACTCGTTAGCCCACTCCAACCCTGAGAAGAGACCTTGATGGATCCTCAACGTAGGTCAAGGAGTAAAGTAGGTGATCATGTCGAGAGACAGTTTCTCGTGTAAAAGAGGCCAATCCAGCCTTGGAAGACTGCGGGTATGGGCTTGTGATGGATTGTGCCTTAGTTCCATCATAGTGAAACTTATTTTGACCCATCTCCTGCAGCGCAGTATATCTCAAGTATTTTGTGCACCACTCGGTTCTCGGTTCAGCCATCCCACCTGACTTAGCCTTAACAACTTCAAGAGGACCTCCGGATAAGTCGGCCGCCTCGACTCCAAAGAAAGAATCGGCTGCCAGCAGTATTCTCTGGTCGCTCCGCACCACTGAGTCTGCGACATTGCCAGGTATGCTGTGTTCCACTGCGCCAGCTTTGCAAGAGCGGAGGAGAGCTGCGAGGAACTATTCCGTTCAGCAAGTTCCATCGGTTCCGCCATCTCCGGACTAATATCCTCAGTGTCTGTCATGTGTAACTCCACTGAGTCACGGAGTGAATCTATGCCCCACTTTGGCGGATCTAGTTCACACCGGTCAGTCTCCCTCGCAGCTTCCCCTATCCGTGTCACAGTCTGTGGTGGATCCACAGCAGCTCTCAGCTCTGCGATAAGGGCTTGTTGATGTGAATCCATGGAGCGCATTAAGTCTTACAACGCAGCAAGGATTTGCGTCCCCATTATAATGCTGAAAGGGAAGTGAAAGTGTAGAAGTTAAATCTCTGTCCGCCAAAATGGTGCTCAGATAACTTCTAGTATAATGGTGTAGTCCCCTCGGTGGTCTCAGCTAGCTAGTAGGCCTCTGAACTGTTTCTCCATTAATTATGTTGTATCTTAGACCCAGATTATATAATCCAAGGTATAGTGTATGCTAAGAGTCAGGCATTGAAATATATACATCCTTAGAGTGCCATAAATTAACAGTTTAGTGATCTGATTTCAGGAGCTCTGAGATGGCACGTCTTGCTGCTTCGGCAGTTAGCTCCGCCCCGGCTTTAGTAAAGGTTTTATAAACACAATCAGTATAATAAATTACACTTACAGTAGGAGTTAGTAGAGATAATTAATAAAGTGTTAATTTTCAGTTGTTGTCTTTAAGTATTGGACTTTGGTATATAAACAGAGATAAGACTAGGAAGTATGTGTATGTATAGAAAGTGATAAAATAAGAAGATCTGATTTCCCTGTAAGCTCAACCTATTTTAATGGGTTGTAGTTTCAAAGAACAAAAACAGCTATTGTTGATACAAACATAAACCCAATGGAACCATCTCTCATACATTTTATACTCTGCTTCTGGTAAAATAAGTAATTGTAAACACATTAAGGCAAAAACTATTTTACTGTATGCTGTCCCTTTAATATTTTGTGCTTTTACCTATAGGTATTTATCAAAGCCCTCCTTGTGTAATTATGGTGTGTAAGTGATATATTCCCTAAGACGACTGAAGGGGACAAAAAAAGATAGTAGTCAGTGCTCCTATCATTCAACCTGGGTTTAGTATCTATTTGTATAGCTCTAAGCAAAAAAAATATATATTGCACTAAGGGGGGGGGATTATTTTTGTTTTTTTTTGTTTATTACTTTTGAAGATTTATGAACAGTGCAGAGCCCTTGCTTTGGATCATTCTAGAAATTCTTGTAAATTATTAGACCCTGAAACATAAGTAGCCCAATCTCCTTTTCACCAACATATAATTACAATAATTGTTTGGTGTATACAAAGGAGTTTTATTCCAGACCTCACATCCCAAATATCACTTTGTGAAATCTGAGTAAATATTCCCTATATATATGGGATATTTAGTTTTAGTTTTCCAAGCACAAAATAATTTGTCTTGTTTTCCATGATTTCATTCTTCCATGGCATTAGTATTTGGTTTTGTATGTTGTGCTGCATTATTCTTTGGCAATAATCCTTTCTCTTCCTTTGAAGTTGACTTTTAAGACATTTAGGCTTGTGGCTTTTTTCCAAGAATGATAAGTAAATTCTCCTACACGGTTGGGTCTATTGTTGTAATAACCCTGTAGGATTTTACTTTTATTAGCTACTAAAGATATAGTATTGACTAGTTAACTATTTTGAACCAATTAAGGGACCCATAGCTTAGTTTTCAAGGCATCTTTTGACATCTGGGTTATGATGAACTACTCGTCTTTACTTCATAATTTAGCTAAACTTTAACAATTCCATGTTTGCTTCTGCACAAGCCCCATTTGCAGGGGGAAAGATCTTGCAATGCTTCCTTATACCTAGGATGGGTCTTTCTGTCCACCCATGCCCTTACATTGTGTAGAATTTTGTTATGACAGATAACAAAAGAAAACTTGACCTAAAACAGCTTCAGATTAGAAATGATACCATATGTAGGACTTTTTGGGTAAATCTAATTGCTGATCTGTCACGTTGGGAACAATCTTTTTTCTTCTCCTCTCTCTAAAGAGGATCTTTCTTGGCTCAGAAAGGGAATAAAATATAGAGGTAAAAAGCAGTGTTGGAAAGAATTAAAGAATTCTGGGAATAATTTACATACTGTTTGTGACATAAAGATACTGATTCAACTATGGTTTGTTTAAATGTTAAAAACATTGTTCCTCAGCAATTTAAATGACTTCATCATTTATAGCTTTTTTTTAGATTTACGATAAAAATATTTAGTGAAATATTTCTTCCCTTTGTGTTTCTTTTAAGGTGGATGAGGTGATGTTGACTTTCAAACAAGCGTTTAGCACGGCTGCCGCTATGCAGAATGCCAAGACTCAGGTCAAGCTGTGCGAGGCGTGTCCTATGCATGCATTACATAAACTGTGTGAAAGAATTGAAGGTATGCAAATACATTATTGAAAATATGTTGGAAGGGTTGGTTTTCTAAAGCAATAGGTCTGAACCCCCGTATCTCTTACAGGCCAGACTGTTATTATTTAATTGTGGGTACTTGATTGAATATGTGAATCACAGTTCACTCTAGAGCAGTTGTATATAATGTGTTATTTTTGCTTTAGATTATTTCACATACATGTTATGGTACTGTATGTCTAGTTCTATACATTGAACTTCATGTAATTGTTTTCCAATAATGAAATAACATACCGTCCTATCAAATAACTTACCTTGATAACATTTACAGTATATTAGCTTGTATAGGAAGTGTATGTAAAGAATGCATAGCACTGTGTTACTATGAATACATGTAAAAGCTGAAAACATTAAAGGGACAGTCAACAATTATTTTGTTATTGTTTAAAAAGATAGGTAATGCCTTTACTACCCATTTGCCAGCTTTGCACAGCCTACATTGTTATATTAATTTACTTTATAACCTTCAAACCTCTAAATGTCTGCCTGTTTTTAAGCCACTAAAGACAGCCTCTTATCACATGCTTTTTTATTAGCTCTTCACAACAGGGGAGTGCTAGTTCATGTGAGCCATATAGATAACATAGTGTTCACGCCCGTGGGTTGTGCACAACACAGCACTCATTGGCTTAAATACATGTCAATAGATAATAAATAAAATGCCATGTGATCAGGGGGCCTTCAGAAGATGCTTAGATACAAGTTAATCACAGAGGTAAAAAGTATATCAATATAAATGTGTTGTTATGCAAAACTGGGGAATGGGTAATAAAGGGATTATCTATCTTTTAAACAATACAATTGCTGTAGGTTTTGTAATGTGTTATTTTTGGGTACTTGGAAGCAGATGTGCAGTTCTACAAAATTATTATAAATCCCAAAAATGGCATAAAATAAATTTGTTTATATCATTTTACATTAATATGTTGGTGTAGGGGAGCCTTTATGTAGTTATATTTATAAGTAATGTATCAGTGAGAGGAAGATGTACTGTATAATTAGTCTATAAGATGCTGTAGGTTTTAGAATCAGTTTATGTTAACCCTTTCTGGGCTTGGTGTGATTCAGCCATCATGTTGGTTAGAAATGTTCCTCTTTGCAACAGTCTTCCTTTTCCCAGTCCCCCAGTACACTGTGTCCTCTCTTTTGTGGCAAACTATATATGTAATAAATGTTCTATAACACAAGATGGAGCTGTTTCCTTTCTACAAAAATAAATTACAATATCTTAAGGCTCCCTTACGCCTCTAAGATTCCCATAGCATAGTCTGACAGCTGTAACTCGTATTTTGTGTATTTGAATATAACACATTTATAGCTTTGAAGAGCAATCAATATTTCTAATCATCCCCTAAGAAAAAATAACTGGTCTAAGATTTCAGATTCTTGGGTGATGATTAGATTTAGAATTTAAATAAATCTGATTATTTGCATAATATAATGGTTATAACCATTTTGTTTTGGGTTTTGCTACTTCAGAAATTCATTGTACTATCTGTAATAAAAAAATTAAAAATCCAGTCTTTATTTATTTATATATATATATATATATATATATATATATATATACATTTGTATATAATACATTTATTTCTTTCTAATGTTGAGTCCATGGATCATCATCAATTACTGTTGGGAATATCACTCCTGGCCAGCAGGAGGAGGCAAAGAGCACCACAGCAAAGCTGACAAATATCACTTCCCTTCCCACAAACCCCAGTCATTCTCTTTGCCTGTGGTGCAAGGAGGAGGTGAAGTTTGTTGGTCTCTTATTATTTTTCTTCAATCAAGAGTTTATTATTTTGAAAGCAGAGTAGATTTGCTCTGATCTTTCCTCTCAAGAGGGGTATAACCGTACTCCACGTTAGTCTCTTCAAAAGGGCAGTGGTGGCTTTAAAGCAGTTAGGAACTTGCTAGTTGGGCCTTGCTGCGTTTTCTTAACTGGTTGCTGACCTGGTATAGAAAGCCTGAGTAGGTTTACTCTGTCATCCTACTCGGACAGCTGGATGTGCAGGTAAGTGCCTTTTGTCTTCTGGGGCTAGGAGGCTGGCACTGATGGTCTTAATTTGAAATGAAGAATCCTATATGGGTTAAAACTGCACTTAAATATGGGACACAAAGATCCTTATATAGGATATTTCTGGCAGAGGCAGGCACTGTATGTATATGTGATGGAGACTTAGAGAATTATCTCTCTATTAATGGAAAGAAGTGTTTTCTTTAGACTCAGTTTCAACATTCCAGTACGCTAAATTTGCTAAACAGGATTGTTATTAGGAGTGTGCCCTTTCTGGCAGCGTCTTCCTATGGGACTAGTAATATGTGTCTCTGCAGGGTTGGGAATCAGTCCGTTACTTGTGTTTTGGCGCAGGGTTTATGAACTCGCAGTGTTTGCTTTCCTCCTTATCATTTTGGAGTTAAGAGCGATTTACAATGTTCTGATGGATGGTCTCAGTCGTTCTTGGCTTGGTACCAGTTGGACGATATCTTCTCAATAGTTTTCGTTATTCACTAGGAGGGGAACTTGGAGTTCCTTAGCCATGTAGGAGTTGTCTGGTATTGTTCAGTGGGTGGAAGCTCGCTATTGATGGTTGTCATAATCTGACAGGTAATTCATTCTGGGGAGTGTGAACTCCTTCTGGAGGTATTCTCCAGTTTAACCCTCAGATGGGGGATGCTGGAGTTGGATATATCGGTGTCTCAGCTAAATGCTAAGCTACTAAGGGTTCAAGGTCAAGGGTTCCTCAGGCCGCCCTCATAGATTCTCCGGCGTTCGCTTGGGATTCAGGCTGGCTTACCTGCTTCATCTGTTTGCTCTCCTTCCATGAGTCATTGCTCGTACCTTACAGTATGGAGTGTCGATAATTCTAATTGCCCTGCGTGACTTTGCAGGATCTGGCATGCTCACCTAGAGGAGTTGTTGTCTCTTCCACTTTGAAGGCTACCTCTGTGGAAGGATCCTCTGATTAGGGTTCTTTCTTTCATCCAAAATCTCACTTCTCTGAAGCTGACTGTTTGGAGGCTGAAAGTATAGTTCTGTCTGTGCGTGTTTTTTCGAATAGGTCATTTTAGACCATGATTCAGGCTCACAAGAATGTTTCTAGAAAATTTTTCATAAGATATGGCATTGATATCTTTTGGATGAGTATCCAAGGATTTTTCTGGGGGTAGAGTCAGGATTCCTTGAGTTTTGTCCTTTCTTCAGAAGGGTCTGGAGAACGGATTTTGTCAGCAAGTATTTTGAGGGGTCAGTTGCTGCATTGTTTATTTTGCTACATAAGCGTCTAGCGGTCTTCTAGTTGTGCAACCTTTGGGTCAGGCCTGTGTTTACATTGGTTACTCCCTTGGAGTCTTAACTTGGTTTCTAAGTTTTGCAGCGACTCAGTTGGAGCCAATGCATTCCATAGATATGTGTTATCTTGGAAGGTTTTGCTTTCGCTTCTGATCGGAGAGTATCGGAGCTCTCAACTTTGCAGTGTGTTTCCTTTATCTTATCTTTCATGTTGATAAGGTGGTGTTTTGTACTAAGTAAGTTTTCCTTCCTAAGTTATTCGGACGGGAATTTTAAGCAGGAAATTGTGTTCCTTCTCTGTGTCATAGTTCTTCTCATAAGGAATGCTTGTTACACAACCTTGCTGTTGTGCGGGTTCTTAAATTCTATCTGCAGGCTACAAAGGATTTTGTCAGTCTTCTACATTGTTGGTTTGCCTTTATAGAAAATGTAAAGGTCAGAAAACTACTCCCACTTTTCTGTATCTCTGGTTGAGAAGTATTATCGTATGGTGAAAGTCACAGCTCTTTCCACCAGGACTGCTTCTTCTTCTTGGATTTTCAAAAATGAGGCTACTGTGGAACTGTTTTGCAAGGCTGTGACTTCTTCCTTGCTTATTGTTTCTATCTTCTTTAAAATTGTTACTTTTGCCTCAGCTGTGAATTCTTTTGAGAGAAGGGTTTTTCATCTGTGTCCTCTAGCTTGGGTATTGATTCCCAACAGTAATTGATGATGATCCGTGGACTCACTGTGTCATTAGAAAGAAAACATTTATGCTTACCTGATAAATGTATTTATTTGACACAGTGAGTCTATGGCCCACCCTATTTTTTCAGACAGTTTTTTGGTCTATAAACCTCAGGCACCTCTGCACCTTGTGTTATTTCCTTTCTCTCCTTTCCCTTGGTCAAATGGCTGGGGTTTGTGGGAAGGGAGGTGATATTTATCAGCTTTGCTGTGGTGCTCTTGATGATGATACGTGGACTCACTGTGTCAAGAAAGAAAGAAATGTATCAGGTAAGCATACATTTTGTTTTTGTGTATGGCTAATGCACCCCTTTTATGCTACATAAAAGTTTATAGCAGATGGTACAATTCAAAATCTTCACTTCTTTCTGTGAATGGGAGAAAATGAACAAGATTTTTGTTCAAATGTTTAAAGGGATAGTCTAGTCAAAATTAAACTTTCATGATTCAGATAGAGCATGCAATTTTAAGCACTACTTTACTCTTATTTCTTCACTTTTTCTTCCTTCTCTTGGTACCTTTATTTGAAAAAATCAAGAATGTAAGCTTAGGAGCCGGTCCATTTTTAGTTCTGCACCTGGGTAGCGCTTTCTGATTGGTGTCTAAATAAAGCCATCAATCAGCAAGCACTATCCAGGTGCTGAACCAAAAATTTGCCGGCTCCTAAGCTTTACATTCTTTTTCAAATAAAGATACCAAGAGAACACAGAGAAATTGAAGAAATAGCAGTAAATTAGAAAGCTGCTTAAAAATGGCATGTTCTATCTGAATCATGAAATTTTTAATTTTAACTAGACTATCCCTTTAATCAAATAATGACCAACCTATCACAGGAATAAATAAATTCACATTTCCTCTCATTCCTTTTCCAGTATATCTCCTGAACACTGAGTAAGCTGTGGTTTATAATATGACACACTGGAACATTTTGATAATGCCTGTAAGGTGGAGCGTAAGATGACTCTGCAGTTTATTATGAATTGGCTGAAAAGAATTTCTGGTAACGTTTCAGCCCCTATGAGAGGCTGGAAAGTTTCAGAAGTCACTTACTGCGCATACAGAGAGACCATTACAGATGTCAGAGTTTTTACTCCATGCTGATTTGTCTCTGAGGACAGCTGGGTGAAAAGAAGCAAATCATTTCCCAGTTTTGGGTCCTTGGGGTGGAATTTATAATGCATAGAGCTACAGCCTCCTAATATATGAAATGAGTGAATTCTAAAAATGGTTTATTAAATATGCAGTAGATACTACTTCTTTTTAAACTTCAGTATGAAATGGGACTGCTAAAGATTGATATAAATATATATATATATATTATCATTATTGTGAATATACGGTACAATGTTACATAGTGCCATTAAAAAGAAACTATGTAGAGTAAAATATTATGAAGTTATATACAGTATATATATATCAGAAATAGAGAGTGAAACAGCGCTATATTAAGATAGACTAAGAAAGTGTACCAATATGTATATTTCACAGACTCTGTGTGGTGGTATAGTGTATTATAGGTGTACAAAGAATAGATACCACAGTATGATAATACAATCTATATATCTAGATGTAGTCTGGTAATGGATCTGGATTCTGCCAGATCTCTACACCTCCAC
>CAJPDP010284762.1:693-10970 GCA_905336975.1 Bombina variegata variegata
AAACCTACAACCTTGCAAATTCAGCAATACAATTTTTAGGGTTTCACACAAAGGTACATACTTTTTATCTGTTTTCTTTTGCAGAAACACTGACTTTTATACATCTCCATACTGTTGTTCCGTTGTTAAATATGTATCCATCCATGTGAAATGGGTCATGTTGATTTTTTTTTTTAATATATGGATATGTATTGTCATAAAGATGGCTCCTGGGCATGGCGGAGAGAAATGGTGGGAAGGGGCAGTTGACCCTGGGTAAAAAGGGAGGCCCTGATGGGCTGGCCTGATAAAAAAGGGGTATTAAAGTGGCTGTTTAGAAGAGGATGCATAACAGCAAATGTCTGTAGCAGCGAGAAGTCAGGCAGCTTGTTTTGTTGCATTGTTGGCTAGGTGTTCTTGGCTTACCTAGAAGATTTATTGGTAAGATTCCAGATGGCGGAGAAAGACCTTGAATGGTTTCAGCAGCAGTAATTGAGAGTGCTCCAGAATGAGAATGACCACAGTAACGAATAGGACATGGCTTATGTGGCCCTTACACCCCCGTGAGAGACTCAGTCCTGAGGTGAGCCAGATCTGAGGAGGCAGAGGAGTTTGCAGAGAAGCCAGGAGGCTGAGCCAGCATGGTGCTTTGTCTGTACTGACGGATGTGGAGAGACCTGTTGAAAAGGACCTAGGATAGATAAGTGGCAATAAAGTAGTCTAGGGTTTTGCTGTTTCTCTTGTTCAGAGAGGGATTGCCTGTTATTTCCGGGCTGGACTGTACTGTTAAGACAGAATCAGACTGATATGTTACAGGACAGTTCTTCTCTGTGAAAAGCACACGTTGAGCAAAAAGAGGCTGCTTCTTGGGTGGTAACTAGCCATAGATCAAGCTATTATGCTAATGTTCATTCCCGGGTTGAGCGCTTCTCTCTTTTTATTTATGCAAATTATGACTCTTGGGGAAGTCTTTCTAAGCGTGATGCGGGAATCCAGACATGGACCCATTGCTCAGTGTGCCTAGAGGGATATAGTTGTACCTCACTGATGAGGCCCACAATAGGCCGAAACGTACATCTTGGGTTTTGCTGTTTCTCTTGTTCAGAGAGGGATTTCCTGGTATTTCGGGGCTGGATTGTACTGTTAAGTCAGGATCAGACTGTTATGCTACAGGACAGTTCTTCTCTGTGAAAGGCCCATATTGAACAAAAAGAGGCTTCTTCTAGGGTGGTAACTAGCCATAGAACAAGCTATTATGCTATTGTTCGTTCCCAGGTTGAGCGCTTCTCTCTTTTTATTTCTGTTATATTCATGTCTGGATAGATATGTGTCCAATTTTCTACACATTGTATACAACTGTTTAACATGTCAAAAATAAAAGTAAAAAAAAGATATGGATTGTCTTTTTTATAGCTACTGTGTATTATAGGCTGTATTTGTAGATTTAGGATTTTCCATGATGATATGGCTAAAGTGTTTTTAATATATTATCTTATTGTTCTTTATGTACATATGTTTGTATGGAATAAGGTATGTAGTGATTAAGTTTTAACACTAGAGCTCGGCCAGCTCAACCATGGGACAATGTGGGTCCAACGAACCCAGGCAGCACTTGACAAGGGGCAGCACTTCAGTGACTGAGTCTCTGTCTCCGAGGGGTAAGCCGAAGGCTCCCAGCAGCATAACCTCATCATGCACAAAGACACAGAAATTGTCAGGGGCGACATTCAAGGTGGGACAAGTGCATCTCTTCCCGAACTTCCTTCCCACTTCTTGCGCAATTGTGTATACACATTGGTTGCATGCAGGTAGGCACTAGGCAGGCAGGCTAAGTAAGGTCAGCGGCTAGGCTTGTAGGTTGATATACTAATCAGTAATGCTACTACAGGGGGAGCATCATTTCATTCTCGACCCCAAGCAGCAGAAACTCTTGAGCCGGCCCTGCACTAGAGGGGCACTAGGTGTGTCAAAATTATCTAAGAATTGAAGAGTTTAATTTACTAACAGGATGTGTCTCTAGTTCTTATTAGGCTGCTCTGCACAAGTTTTTGTATAAGCATGATTAAGGGTTGCATCCCGGAACATTGCTTATGTATTTGTGAGCCTTTTTATCTATGTGAATAATTCTACATTTAAAGAAATCTGGATGGTGCTGCTCAACTTTTTATTTTTGTTACTAAGGCAAATTTGGAACACAGCTCTATTTGTGACATGGACATCGGACGAGATTGGAAGTAGTAATAAAGGGCCTCTGAAGGTGACTTGGAATTGAGACTTGGTTATTTGTTTGCGATGTATACAGCGTTCCTGTTGCTGTCTTCTCTATCTAGTTATGAATCTGGCCTGTTTCATGGACTCTGCCTTTCACTTGCCTCCTTGCTGAGTTGCTTGTTCTGGACTGATTATCTGGTTGCTGACCTACAAAACTGTACCTTGGATTATTCTACTGATTTATCTCTGTGCTTCATAACCTGGCTACAGACTGACTACCTGGTTCTTGACCATGGTTTGCTACCTGACAATTCTTCTATCTTCTCTATGGGTGTAGTTACCTTTTTTTCTTTTTCATAACATTTTTAGAATACATGGTTTAAAAAAAACTAAAAACTAAAAATGAAATGCTATAAACGTGCAATTATGTAAAAGTTTATGTAAATAAGAAGACACAAAATATTAAATGTATTGTATGGAAACGGTGGCGCCGACAACTCCCAGGGTAAGATGTAAAACCTCACTGCTTGCCTTAAACAAGTAAGATCCACAAATGGTGTAGAACACACAGGTGATGGTTGCTGCTAAAAGGAATATACTCACAGACAAAGCTGTTAAATCAATCTTTTGATTTTTATTGAAGAAATACAGCTTCAAACTTCTGTTCCGTTAAAAACAAAGTTTACTGACAAATGTTCATCCATAAAATTGCTCAACCCGTTTCAGCTGGTATCCCTGTCTTTTTTAAGAGCATAAAAATACAGAACTATGGCCTATTATATGTAATCACACTTATATATTGAAATAAATCCTTCCCACCAATTACTCACTAAGTAAAAAAACCTGTGAGTATATGGTTTACATAGAGGGATAGTTTCCTTAACCCCTAATGGGAACCGATTGTTCTCTTAAAAAACCTGTTACTACCTTGTGTTATAAAGATTACTATCTCATAAAAATTAAAATAAAAAATATGTATCATCCGTTCCCATTAATGAGTGTACATATTAAAACCATAAAGTGATAATGCAAAAGTGCTCTGTATTCAATAAAATTGAGATTCAATTATAAAACAGTTGATCATATTTTAAATTATAAATCCTTCACATTCGCACTACATTTCTCTAACATTTCATATGTTATAAACAAACCGAAAAGTGTTTTATGTTACAGAATTTAGAGACAAAATAACATAAAAGTAATCTGACATGTCCTCAAAAAATCATACATCGTATAAGGATAGTTCCCTTTCAGGTAGTGGATAGACATGGGAGGTGCTACAGTCGTGACAAGCAGAAAGTTCTATATGAAAGAGGCAAAAAAAATTCTCTTAGATGCCGGCACTTATCAAATTTTAACAAAGATTCCAAAACAACAATTCTTTCTAGAATTAATATCATTACTGGAAAGGGCTAATAAGAACAATATCATAACATTGGATTTTTTATTAAAACATGATTCTAAAAACTCCTATATTTTATTTTTTACCGAAAATACAGAAAGATCCATTTAACCGTCCCAGACATCCTATCATAAGTGGAATAGATTCACTCTCAGCCAATCTATCTACTTACTTGAAAGACACTAAAGATGTCTTTCAGATTTTACAAAATCCTGAATGGCATGATAATTATAGGTGGGTAACCATGGATGTTACGTCTTTATATTCCATCATTGAACATTTAAAGGGCTTAGAAGTCATACATTGGAAATTAACCCAAACAGGTGACATCAAAACAAAGATCTTCTAGCATTTTTGATGGAAACCATAGAATATATTTTACATCATAACTTCTTCTGATTTGATAATAAATACTTCTTACAAATCTGTGGGACTGCCATGAGCACGGGGTTCGCACCAAGTTATGCTAACATTTTTATAGATTATTTTGAAAGCAATTTTATTTGGAACAATAACCAATTTGGTGTGAGCCTTGTGTCCTGGCAAAGATACATCGATGATGTGCTATGTATATGGCAGGGTGATATGACACAGTTAACTGATTTTTATAAATATGTAAAAGAGAATGAACTGTTCTACCAGTTTGGATCTAGACATCTATGTAGAGGAGGGTCAAATCAAAACTAAAACACATTTTACATTTTGTGATAATAAAACCTACATCAGATCAGATAGATGTCATCATCCAAATTGGTCAAAGGCTGTACCTAAAGGTTAATTTATTAGGATGAAAAGAAATTGCAGCACCATGGACCAATATGAAATACAATCAAATGTTCTGAGTAAAAGATTTGAAGAGAAAGGTTACTCAACACGAGAATTAGATAGCTTAAGACAAGATATTGGACGATTAGACTGAACAAAATTGATACAGGACTATACAAATTAAAAAATAAATGACTTTTCATTTCCCTCTTTTGTAACCACTTATAATGGAGCCTTTAGGAAAATAAATCAAGTGATTAAAAAACATTGCTTCATTTTTAAAGAGGATGACATTTTGAAGGATTATATCCCTGAGAAACCACGGATTATATATAAGAAAGTTCAAACTTTTAAAAAACACCATAGCTCCTTCATTAATTAAAGAGATGGGCCCTTTAAGAAATTTAAATCTTAGCCCATTGACAGGTTTCTATTCTTGTGGTGGATGCAAAGCTTGTAATTACACTAAAATATCACGTCACTCATTCAAATCTTCCAGGAAAATAATTTCCAATTAAATCATTTATCAGTTGAAAAACAAATACTGTTGTTTATTTAATCTCCTATTCATGTCAAACTCAATATTTAGGACAAAACTCTAGGTTTATTAAGACAAGAATGTTGGAATATATGAATACAATTGAAAAGAAAAAACTCAATCAGAGTCCCTATACACTTTACCAATTGCAAATTTTACAAAGATACACCTTTAAATTGGTTAGGGATAAAGAAAGTCAAGACACATTGGTGAGGAAGAAATATAAATACTGAACTACTTAAATGGGAAATGTGGTGGATCTAAAAGACATATTCTATGTGGGGTTTAAATAAAGACACAAAAATGGCAGCCATTTTGTAAGCACTTTAATAAGGATACATTCAAATCACATAAATATTCACTTATATATTCAAATATATAATATGATATTTTGTGGGGTTTAAACAAAGACACAAAAGTGGCAGCTTTTATGTAAGCACTTAAATATGGATACATTTAAATCACATATCTATTCACTTATATCTTCACTATACTATACTATATTTTACAGTTTATCAATAATTCTAATTCTATTTTTTTTGTTTCACTTTGTTTATTATAGCACCTTATTTTCTTCTTAAACAGGGAGAGTCCACAGCTGCATTCATTACTTTTGGAAAATACAGAACCTGGCCACCCGGAGGAGGCAAAGACACCCCAGCCAAAGACTTAAATACCTCCTCCACTTCCCTCATCCCCCAGTCATTCTTTGCCTTTCGTCACAGGAGGTTGGCAGAGAAGTGTCAGAAGATTTCACAATAGTCTCTTATGGAGGGTAGTACTCTTCAAGGTGGGACTGGAGTTTTAAGTAGTCCTGTCAGCCTCTCAGTGAGATATAGATGAAAGTTAGAGTCCGGAGATGCAGGGAGAGTCTTTCTGCAAAACTATCCCGACTCCATAGGCAATCAGCGTTGACGAGTTTCGCTGCCTGCTTTTTTCACTCAAGTCCATGTCAGAAGCAATGCTACTATCTGTCACACTTGAAGGGCCGTATTCCTGTTCCACAGCGTAGATTCCGGTAAGATAGATTCATTTTCATTTTCAATGTGGGAATGTAATGTAATGAAGAAGACTCTAATGAAGAATATTTATGGAATCAAGGGTTAATATCTCCTGAGGAGGGTTATTGAACAGGGAGGACTTTAATCATGTTTGTTATGTGATTCTGTCTGCTAATGTGTAGCGATGATTGGGCTTGTGGCTATTTCGGAACTTAACAGCCTTTTTCAGGCTGCGTGGTTCTTGTGAACTGGTGTGCTTTTCTTTGGTCTACACGGTACACCTTGTGACCGGGCATAGTCACATGTTTGTTCTCCATTTCCGTATTCCTGACTGTGTGGTGACGGAGAGAGTCTGTTTTCGCTATTTGTCTAGGTCATAGGAAGTGGTGAGTGCTCCAGCCATTGGGGGTGTAAGGTGCCGTTTAATTTTTTATCCATACTTTTCATTCATCCAGTTATGGAGGATTCTGATTTTTTGGAGACGGATGTCTCTGATTCAGATTCTGCTTCTTGTGAAGAATATGAGATGGCCCAGGTGATCCAAGCCCATCAGTTATACTCCAAATACCGCTTTAGACTGCTTTTTTGTCACGATTCAGAGAACTTAGAGTATGCTGAGCCATCTGCCCCTGAGGATTCTGTATCCCGTGAGGCACGCTCCCTAGAATCTTCTGTTGCTCCACAAGCAGTTGTCCCTAATGCTGTTACCCCTTCTCCAGAAGGCGGCTTGTTTCCTCCAGAGGTTACTGCATGGTTCCGAATGGCCATATCTATGGCGTTGGCGCACTTACATCTTCTGATCTTGTCCGTGTTCTGTTAACCAGATCCTGTCAGGCTTGGGATCATCTGTATCAGATCAGCCCTCTGGGGAAGCAGTTTCCCCTGAGGCTTCACGGATTCAGCCCTCGGGGCCAGGGTCGTCAGTTCCCCCGGCGGAGGGGAGTTTTGCCTTTCGATTTAGACTGGCGCACCTTCGTGTTCTGCTGAGGCATGTGTTGGCAGTGCTGGAGGATCCCAGTCCTAACGGGTCGAGGGATTCTCAGTCTTCTGTTCCAAACGGTAAGCAGGATTAGTCGTATATAATCAATCTCTTTATCGTTTCCTTTTTTCTTTTTTTGGGCATCTCATCCCAGTTCTGAGCTTTGGAAGAATTGGCTCTATGACCGGCTGATCCTGTTAGTGTGTTCTTTCTTCTTGGGCATTCACCTGTGGGTGCTGCCTTCTTTTATTTTGATCCAGTTAGGATGTATTTTATTTCTTTTGTGAGCTCATGACTGTTGTAATATTTCCGTTGAAAAACTTTTCTTCTTTGAAGAAGTTAAACTTAAAAAAAAAAAAAAAGAGTTAAGACATTGTTTAGGCCTCGGGGCTTACATATATACCGTTTGTCTGTTTATTTAGTCTAGCCCTGTTAGGGTTTTGATTTTTTTGTGGCCTTGGACAGTTCTGTTGCACCCTGTATATCAGACGGGCCCTGGTTGGGTGCTAGTTTTGCTGCTCCTTGAGGTCTTTATCAGACACGTGGTGCCCTTGACAATGGGCTGGTTCTGTTAGAGGTTGTTTTCTTGTTCTACAAGTTATAGGAGGCCTTTTCGATCTTCGATGTCAGGTTTGTCCTAGCTTACTCATCAGGGTGGGGATTGTGCCCTGTCCTAGGTGTCCTGTCCTTGCATAGCTAGCTGAGTATGACATAGTGAGATCGGATCCTGCTATGTCATTAATCTGGAGGTTCCTGAGGTCCTTTTGGTCAGGAGCTTGAGTTTCTTCCCTCCAAGAGGGAAGGGGGTTCAGATGACTCCATGAAGATCCTCCGTACCTGTTTTTGGGGGTGATTTATTTTCTCCTCTATTGGTACCTCTATTGGATCTATCCTTGATTTCGATACTTCAGTTCCTCTTCATTATGGTCAAGGTTGATTGGGTATCTCTGCCCTTTTTTCCTTGGGGTAGGTCTTCTTGTCATCTGTCTACTTAAACTCGGTCCTTTGAGCTCATTTTCCTTACGGTTTTCTCTTTTGATCCCATAATTTGGGGATCTAGGGATTGTTATGTTGTCTTTTACCTGTGTTCAGTTGCCCCTGTTTGGGCGGTTCAGCTTTGATCCGTCACCTGATCGTACGTTTGTCAATTCATTGAGCTGTAGGGGTCTCGGAGGTTGATCCAGAGTGGATCGTTAGAGACTATCATATTTTCTCAAACTCGTTTTTTTTCTAGGGTTTGAGTTCTTCGAACTTGGTGGGTGTTGAACCTAGAGGCCCTTTGGGGCTGACTGTTCAGTCACTGGGATACTTACATAAGAGTTCAGTGTTTAAGACCCAGTGGTCACCTGTGGTGCAAGGTCATCAGATGGAATATCCTGGTGGTTGTACCTCAGGGGTTATTTGTTTGGAGCTGGCTCAGAGTTCCGGGTGTCCGGTTTTTGACCTAGTCCTTGTCGTTGACTGGACATTTTGATTTCTCCGTTTTTCAGATCCTATTGGATTTGGTTCTGAACGGCCCAGTTCCACATTGGTTTTTCCCGGTCATGTGAGATCTCCCTGTTCCTACTGACGGATCTTTTTCTCTCTTCTGGAGAAATGGGAAATTTTCTTCTGGGCCGACTGTAGTGGTCGGATGGTACCTATCAATTGTTTTTTACCTTTCAAGTCCGATTTGCAGCTATTCGCTGCAAAGCTTGTGTGCTAGTGAGCTGTTATGTTTTCGGCTTTCCTTCCTTGGAGTGGTTCTAGTATTCCGCAGTTTTCCACCTGGTTCCTGGAGGTGTTTTTATTCTTCTGTTCAGTGTGGGTTAACTTTCCTGCCTTACATGCAGGATGTCATGTGATTGAATGCTCCTGGAAGGTTGGCTTTTCATGTGGCATGCCATGCTTATAGTCTTGGTCGATTGTCTCTCTTTGTGAGTTTACCTTCTCCTCAGGGACTGAAGGGAGCTGTGGCTAGGTTCATGGAACCAGAGCTAGTTTTTTGGGGATTACCCTTCCTGAGGATCTTGGGGCTGGAAGTCGTAGCTGATTTCTGGGCCTGGTGGTCTAGGGGAATTTTGTTCTCCTTACCCTTTTGGACATTGTCAGTCGCTTCGGTGCTGGGCCCGTTTGCTCAGAGTAGGGGTCAGGGATCTGACTGCTCTGTTGAGCGTTAACCGCGTATCATGAGAAAATCAGTGGGAGGCTTCACAGTGAATCCTTTCCTCAGAGGTAGCTGGTCCTTTATTCTTGGCCAGGGTGCTGTCCTCCCCTTCCCTGTCTTCTGGTGGGGGGGGGGGAGTTGTTCTGCGCTGCTTTCATAGTTCTTCTCCGGGAAGGTTTTCGGTGCAAATTTACTAGTTACTTGGTTATCTAGTTTTGGAGAATTGACGTTCTGTTAGGCCGCCTATCAGATGGAAGCGTGCGGCTTTCACCTGGAACGTTACCAATATTTCTATATTGTTTTCTGGTCTGCTCTCAGGGGCTTTTTTGCCCTACGGTTGTTCAGTTCTGAGTGCTGGATAGTGCTCTGTGGTATGGTAGCTGGGCTCTACCTTTTGTCCTTCTAGGATTTCGGTTTTAGTTGNNTTGATTCCTTGGGATCCATGCTAGAGAAGGTCTGGTATTTTCCTTTCCTCGCTCTGCTCTGTCAGTGGGATTTTCTCTACGCGGCTTCTCCCTATTGCAGCCTTGTAATCCGCTCTGTTGAGTTTCGCTTGGGGCTTTTCTTGTTTGCCCTAGGTTTTTATTGCTGGAGGTCCTTTTGGCCTTCCTTATCTGGTTCTTCCTCCTTCCTTTTCTGGGAGAATGTGGATGCCCCCCTTACCTCCGGTCAGGGGGAGAGTTTAATTTGCAGGCTTGGAGTCTGCATGACTTTGTCTCCTCAGATGCTTTTGTGCTTGGTTGAGTCTTGTAATTCTGAGTGGTCTCTAGCTAGGGCCTTTATGGTTCTTGGTCCTCTTCCATTTTTTTTTTGTCCCTTCTGCTTCTTGTAAAGCAATTTTTTATCGGGAGTTTGGGTTATGGCAGGCTGTGGTGCTCTCAGAATTGTCCGCCTTTGTACCCGTCTGTTTTGCACTCATTGCCCTCTATAGCTTGGGTATTGTTTTCCCAAAAGTAATGAATGCAGCTGTGGACTCTCCCCGTTTAAGAAGAAAAACTTAAACTTATGCTTACTAGATAATTTTATTTTCTTCTGATGGGGAGAGTCCACAGCTCCCCGCCCATTTTTATTCTATGGGGCAGTCTTTTATATTCTTTTTATTTGTTCTTCTGGCACCTTTTTCACCCTAATATTTCTCCTACTGTTCCTTGTTCCCTCGGCAGAATGACTGGGGGATGAGGGAAGTGGGGGAGGTATTTAAGCCTTTGGCTGGGGTGTCTTTGCCGCCTCCTGGTTCTGTATTTCCCAAAAGTAAT
>CAJPDP010284763.1:0-10945 GCA_905336975.1 Bombina variegata variegata
CCTTTGAAATCTGCTCGATAGCTCACGTCTGGTTAAACTGATTAATTTCAGCTTGTTTGGCTTTGCTGCAACACAAGCGGACAGCTCCACCTACTGGCTATTTTAATAAATGCACTGCTTCTCAATGCTTTTCAATAGCTGTCAGATGACTGGAGAAAAAGGATGTTATTCTGAAACGGTGTAAATTGAACCATTGTAAAACGAGGGCTACCTGTAGACTGTCTATAAAACAGTGTTACACACACACACACCACTAACCAGATGGTATCAATGTTCATTTCAGTAACTCGAACAATCATCCCCATACAATATACTGGTTGGGCACACACAAATTTACTCCCAACGGCAGCCTGAACCAATGTGTGTATTTATATCTCCTGATATCCCTACTATACATTTCCTATTGATAAATGCCTCACCCATTTTACATTGGAATATATAAAAAAAGGATAATGTAGTGATAAATTGATTTTTCCCTAAATAGGTTTGCTACTGGTATAACGAATCATTGGAGAATATAAGATAGCTCTTTTAGATTTAAGTTTGTATATGAAATAGCTGGCTTTGTTCTTTGACACACATGCTTCTTTGTATTCTCTGTTAGAATAATACCAAAAGCATAATTCTTAGGGAGAACCACTAAAAATTAGTATTTTATCACAACTCACCTACTGGGACTAATCTTCTGCTGGCTATGATTACATAGCTTATATATAGCCAATGTAGACACCAAATGTAAAAGTAGCTTTAAATGCCAAAAGCGTAAAGGAGCTATTGGTAAACAATATGCTGCATGAGGTAAAATGGATAATTGGGAACAAATTAGAGTACACCGTCGCTTTAATGCGGTCTAATTAATGGCGAGCCCTCAGCAGCTTTTACTATACTGCTGTGCACTAAATAATAAATAAATGTGTTTATATTAAAAAGGGACATTAAACTCATTTTTAGTTCTTACATTTATGGAGAATTATATGGAACTGCAAAAAACATTTTACTTTATTTTTTGCACATCAAAAAAAGTGCCCGTCACAAACCTTAAACAGGTTGGAGGTCAAACATTAATTTTTTTAATATGCTACAAATTAACCGAGCCATCTACATACACTAATTGCTTCAACTCATTTACAGCTAAAAATGAATGAGATAACCACTCCGTTTTAAAGAGGTTAGCACAATATTCAGTTTTCCCAATTAAGCACTAAACTCTAAAAAGGTTAAATAATTTTAACTTGCAATATATATATTTATTGTGTGTTAAATTGCATCAACCCTTTGAAGGAACATTTTATAAACATCTCAAGCAACAAAAACACTGCAGAATAATTACATAGAACACTTGCCAGAGCAATCAGCAGGATTTTGCATATTAAAAATAAAAAAGGCAGCCCAGGAATCACTTACTTAGTCTCTTGCTGTGGGTAAATATAAATGAGCTCCTCCACTGATCTAATCAAACAGTTAAGGCTTGCACAAACTGCAGCCTATTTAAAAGGGAGACTGAACAAGACACTAGTCTATTATGCACATTAAATATTGGAGTTAAAAATAAATAAAACAAAGTAGAATCAATTATGCACTTCATACTAATGCCAACTATATTAGGACAGCACCTACATATCTATTAGTAAGTGGGAACATTTTACTAAAAATCTAAAAAAAAAAAAAAAAAAAAATGCTTTACTCAAAATAGATTGTATGGAATAAAGCAAATATATTTTTAAATCATCTTTGCAGTATTTCATCAACATCCCTCAAAGTGCCACTTAAATCACAATTAATGTTTCATTATTTAGATAAAGCATGCAAAAAAAAAAATAAACTTAAGTTATGCTTACCTGATAATTTTTTATTCTGACGGGGAGAGTCCACAGCTGTGGCCTCTCCCCGTCAGACCTAAAGAAAATTATGAGATAAGCATAATTTAAGTTTTCTTCTTAAATGGAGAGAGTCCACAGCTGCATTCATTGCTTTTGAGAAAATACCCAAGCTATAGAGAACACAATGCAAAATGGGCGGGTACAAAAGGCAGCCCATTCTGAGTGCACCACAGCCTGCCATAATCCAAACTCCCAATGAAAAAAAAACCTGCTTCACCAGAAGCAGAAGGGACACAAAGACAGAAAAGGTCCAAGTAACTGCCCATCAGTTAGAACCATAAAGGCCCTAGCTAGAGACCACTCAGAATCACAAGATTCAACCGAGCACAAAAGCCTCAGAGGAGACCAAGTCCCACAGACTAGGCCAGCAAGAAACGCTCCCCCTGACCAGAGGTAAGGGGGACATCCACAATCTCCCAGAAAAAGGAGGAAACAGATAAGGAAGTCTTAAAGGACCCCCACCAACAAAAATCTAGGGCAAACAAAGAAAAAACCCAAGTGTAACTCAAAAGAGCGTAAAACAAGGCTGTAATAGGGCAAAGCCGTGTAGAGAAACCCTACTGACAGAGCAAAGCAAAGAAAGGAAAGGAAAAATCCCAGACCTTCTCCAGCATGGATCCCAAGGAATCAATGAAACGCCCTAATCAGAACCGAAGTCCTAGAAGGACAAAGGTAGAACCCTGCTACCATACCACAGCCATATCCAGCACTCAGAACGGAACAACCGTAGGGTAAAAAAAGCCCCCGGGAGCAGATGAGAAAACAGCATAGGAATAGTCGTGTATGCTCCAGGCGAAAGCCTCAGGCTTCCATCTGATAGGGGGCCTAACAGAACGTCAAGCCTCCAAAACTAGATAATCAAGTAGCTAGTAAACTTGCACTGGAACCTTCCCAGAGGGGAAAAAAAAAAAAAAAAAAAACTCTGAAAGCAGTGCAGAGAAACTTCCCCCCACCAGAAAACAGAAGGGAAGGACAGCCCCCTGACCAAGAATAAAGGACCAGCTACCTGCCGAGGGAAGGTTTCACCGAAAAGCCTCCTACCTAAAGGAGCCCACATGATCTTCTCATGATACGCGGTCAATGCTCAACAGAGCAGTCAGATCCCTGACCCCTACTCTGAGCAAACAGACCCAGCACCGAAGCGACTGGCAAGGTCCAAAAGGGCAAGGAGAACAAAAGTCCCCGAAACAACCAGTCCCAGAGATCAGCAACGACCTCCAGACCAAAGTTCCTCAGGAAGGGCAATAGGAGTAGGCCCTGACCCCCCGAAAGACTAGCTCTTTTTCCAAGAACCGAGCCACAACTCCCTTCAGAACCTGAGGGGAAGGTCCACTCACAAAGACTACAAGAATGGCATGTCATATGAAAAGCCAACCTTTCAGATGCATGCAATCACATAACATCCTGCCGCAAGGCAGGGAAGTTAACCCCCTGAACAGAGGGAGAAAAAAGGACATCTGGGGAACCAGGTGGTTAACTGCAGTATACTAGAACCTCCCCAAAGGAAGGAAAACTGAAAACATAACCGCTCACTAGCACGCAAGCAAAAAGGTGCTAATAGCTGCAGACGGCCTTCAAAGGCCAAACCAATTGATAGGTACCATCCGACCACTACAGCCGGCCCTGTAGAAAAATCCCCAAAAAGAGAAAAAAGATCCGTCAGTAAGAACAAGGAGATTTCCCAGGACCAGGAAAAAAAAAAAAAAAACTGGGCCGTTCAGATACAAATTCTATGGGATCTGGAAAGCAGAGTAACCAAAAAGTCCAGTCAACAACAAGGACTGTCAACAACAGGGGCACTTTAATTCATCAAAATTTACATTTCACCCGTGTTGTGAAAATACTTAACCTTTAATCCTGACAGCAGCTCCAGCTTCCCCCGGTCGTCGCAAACTTCTTTCTACATCATAAATGACAGATCGGTCATCCTTCAATCACAGNNGATTCAACGCCGTGATTGGAGGAAGACTGATTCCTCATTTTAGACCCAGGAAGAGGCTTTGTGACGGGTGGAGGATGCGATGCAGCGGCTGTCAAGATTAAAAAAGTATTTTCACAACACGAGTGAAATGTAAATTTTGATGAAGTAAAGTGCCCCCGTTTTTAGTCAAAATTTAATAAAAAAATAAAAAACCTGGAACTTTATCAAAATTTACATTCACTTTAAACACTGAACTGTAAGTAGCCCAGTGACTGAACACAATGGGCCTCTAGGGTCAACACCCACCAAGTTCGAAGACTAAGGTAGAACCCAAAGAGAACAGAACTCAAACCATAGAAAGAAGAGCGTTGAGAAAATAGTCTCAAACAATCCATGAATCAACCTCCTACAGCTCAAAGAATTGACGAACGAACGAGCATTCTAAACTCCTGGCAGGTGACGGATCAAAAACCGAACCGCTTAAACAGGGGCAACCGACCACAGGTAAAAGACAACATATACAATCCCCAGATCCCCAAAATTATGGGATCAGAATGGGATCAGAAGAGAAAACCGTAAGGAAAAAGGGCCCTAAGGATCGAGTTTCTCTAAACAGACCTACCCCAAGGAAAAAAGTGGAAGATACACAATTAACCTCTACCATAATGAAAAGGTATGACGTAAAGGATCGAAATCAAAGAACAATCCAAAGGATGTACCAATAGAGGAGAAAAGAAAATCACCTCCAAAACCAGGTACGGAGGAGCTCCATGGAGTCATCGGAACCCCCTCCCCTCTTGGAGGGAAGAAACTAGCTCCTGACCCAAAAGGACCTCAGTTGCCTCCAGAGTAATGACATAGCAGGATCTGAATCTCAGTGAACCCTGCTAGCTATGCAAGGACAGGACACCTAGGACTGAGCACAGTCCCCTCTGACGCCTCACCCTGATTATTAAACAAGGACCAGCCTGACATTGAGGATCGAAAGGCCTCATAACTTGTAGAAGAAGCAAACAACCTCTTAAGAAGTAAGCAAACTCGGTACCCAAACAGGAACATTGTCAAAGGCACCACGTGTCTGATAAAGACCTCAAGGAGCAGCTAAACTAGTACCCAAACAGGACCAGCCTGATATACAGAGTGCAACAGAACTGTCCAAGGCCAGAGAAAAGTCGAAGCCCTAGCAGGGCTAGACTAAAACAGACAAACGGTAGACATCTAAGCTCTGAGGCCTAAACAATGACCACAAAATCGCAAGTACCAAATCCCAAAGAAGAAAATTTTTTCAAAAGGAAAAAAAAACTACAACAGTCATGAGCTCACAAAAGAAATAAAATGCATCCTAACCGGATCAAAATAAAAAGGCAGCACCCGCAGGTGAACGCCCAAGAAGAATGGACACTAACTGGACCAGCTGGTGAGAGACGCAATTCTTCCAAAGCTCAGAGTTGGGATTAGATACACAAAAAAGGAGATTGATATTCATCCCCCCATTCGTCTAACCCTGCTTGCCATCTGGAACAGAAGACTGAGAATCCATCGACACGTTAGGACTGGGATCCTCCAGCGCTGCCAACACATGCCTCAGCAGGACAGGAAGGCGGACCAGTCTAAATCCAAAGGCAAAACTCACCTCCGCCGGGGCAACTGACGACCCTGGCCCTGAGGGCTGAACACCTGAAGCCTCAGGGGAAACCGCTTCCCCAGAGGGCTGATCTGATAGACTGATCTGAAACAAACGATCCCACGCCTGATGGGCCCTGGTTAACAGAACAAGATCTTGCCGGAAGATTTAAGGGCGCCAACGCTATAGAAATGGCCATGCGGAACCGTGCAGTAACCTCTGGAGGAAATAAGCCGCCTTCCGGAGAAGGGGTAACGACATTTAGGACACCTGATTGTGGAGCAATAGAAGGTTCTAAGGAGCATGCCTTGTGGGATAAGTAATCTTCAGGGGTGGATGGTTCAGTGGACTCTAAGTTCTCCAAATCAGGAGAAAAGAGCACTCTAAAACGGCATTCGGAAAAATAGATGGGCTTGGATCACCTGGGCCATTTCATATTCTTCGCAAATAGCAGAATCCAAATCAGACATCCGTCTCAAAAAAAAAAAAAAAATAATTAAAAAATTCAGAATCCACCATAACTTGATGGCTGAAATTATGGATAAAAAAAATTAAACCGCACCTTACACCCCCCATCTCCTATGACCTGGACAAGTAACAAAAACAGACTCAGTCGCCTCACGGTCAGGAATACGGAAATGGAGAACACCCGGTCACGAGGAGGACCGTGCAGGCCAAGGAAAAGCACGCCAGTCCACAAGAACCATTCAGCCTGAAAAATGCCGGTATGTTCAAAGATAGCCATGAGCCCAAGCATCACTACACATTAGCAAACCGAATCATATAAACATGATTAAAGTCCCCCTGTTCAATAACCCCCTCAGGAGATATTAACCCTTGATTCCATAAAGATAAAGGAGTCCCACATAGACCCTGTCTTCTTCCTTACATTACATTCCGACATTGAAAAGTAAAATGAAACGATCCTACCGGAATCTACGCCGTGGAACAGAAACACAGCCTTTCAAGTGTGACAGATAGTAGCGTTGCTTCTGACATGGACTTGAGTGAAGAAAGCAGGCAGCTAAACTAATCAACGCCGATTGCCTACGGATCTGTTAATATGAGTCGGGATGGTTTCACAGAAAGACTCTCCCTGCATCTCCGGACTAACTTTCATCCATGCTCTCACTGAGAGGCTGGCAGGACTACACTACTTAAAACTCCAGTTCCATCTCGAAGAGTACTACCCTCCATAAGAGACTACTCCGTAATCTTCTGACACTTCTCTTCCAACCTCCTGTGACGAAAGGCAAAGAATGACTGGGGGATGAGGGAAGTGGGGAGGTATTTAAGCATTTGGCTGGGGTGTCTGACTCCTCCTGGTTGCCAGGTTCTGTATTTCCCAAAAGTAATGAGCTGTGGACTCTCCCCATTTAAGAAGAAAACAAAACACATTCTAGGTGCACATTTTATAAATGCTACAGCTCATATCATTAGTATAGTGCCGTAAAATTATTTAGCGCAACGTACACAGTATATACATATATGCATTTGTGCTACGAAATTTTGTGTTGACGAGATACCTAGGTAGGCATCTGGAGTACTACATGACAGTAAAAAGTGCTGCCATCTAGTACTCTTGTAAAGTGATAACATTCTTGCAAAGCTGCTGCCCTATAGTGCTCCAGAAATGAGCTGGCTCCTAAGAATACGTCCCTGCTTTTCAACAAAGGATACCAAATGACAAAAAAGAAATAGAAGTAAATAAGAGAAAGTGGTTTCAAATTGCATGCTCTATCTGAATCATGAAATATTTTTTGGGTTTCATATCGCTTTAAGTATGCAGCATTGCTTGCAGTTTGTCTGGGAGAAACAAAATTGAGAGAAGTTGCATGTAAAAGCAGGTAAATGTGCACTGCATTCATTGGGCTCGATTTATCAAGCAAGGGCAGACAGGAGCGTACATATTCACCCGTTTGCCCCAGCTCTCCTCTGGCTGGCAGCAATCTGCTGTCGGAATCTAACATTGCACATGAGCGCTATTATGGGCATGCGCGCAATCCCGCCTCTACCCGCGCACAGTCAATCACGCACGAGCAGGAGCTGTCAATCTCCCTGGTCGAACGAGACCAGGGGAGATTGAAGTTCTCCATCTAAAAAGGAGAAGATGGTAGGATGCAGTGGTCTGATGACCGCTGCTTGATAAATCATGACCACAGGTTCTCTTGTGAGAACCTGCAGTCATAGGGAGAAGGGCTTGATAGAGCTCATTGTGATATCCAAATATTTCAGATTAAAATGTAACTTAAACTGTCAGTCTAAACCTTAGTTTCAAGCTGCAGAAGCACAACAATGCATTTAAATAGGATCTTCTATGAAATGTTTTGTAGTTAAATCCAAATAAATAAAAAGCTTTTACAGACCAGTGTAAGCCAACACAGATAAAATAAGCAGTCCTAAAACGTATGCTCATTAAAAGCTATTTATAGTTGAACTTCCTCCTATTTCCTATTACGACTCCATAAATCTTGGGTAGCCACATTTGCAAAGTGTGCACTTTAATAATTTTATCCTTCACTTAGGAAGCTAAAGCTGTCTGCTGTAATCACTGGCATATCCAGTAAGGTTTCAAGTGATGTATTCTTGGACTGCTTAGAAACAGTAAAACCTGGCATGTTTGCCAAAACCTTTGCTGATTGTATGGATGATCAAAGCTGTATTCCACATCTCAATAACACACAATAGATTAATTACATAAATGTCCTATTGACTTGCTGGTCAAGTTACAAAACCAGCATGTTTGTTATGAACACAAATAAGTTTTTTGTTTTTTTTATAAAACCGCTTTAATTCACATTCCTATAGTGTTACAAATTACATCTTACGATGTACATTTAAAATAGATATTCTTACCTTCTTTAGGAGCAGGAATTTTTGAAACAGTTTTGCGCTTTTGAGTCTTAAGACAAAAAAGAAACATAATAAGCATATGATTTTAAATATTAACTAGTTTACAATATCTCATATGTATGTACAGGTCAAACAGTTTGATTTGGTTTTGTTCCCGTTACCTCCCTCCCATACTCCTATCAGATTAAAGGGTTAGGAATTGGGGAGAATTCAACAGAATTAAAAAGAAAAAAATTAAAATACTAGCAATGGTGATGCTAGTCGGGAGCCAAGTAACAGGATTTGGTTTATGTGTCTTGCGTAGATAAGTTATCCACATTTATACAATTAGAAATGGTTTACATCAAACAGAACGGAGGAATAGAAGTTTGAGGACACAAGGACAAAGCTCAAGTTAAACGGACAATCCCTTTATTGTACATTTTTCACAAATGTAAGGACAAGCCTAGGACTTTAATTGTTCAGTTTATGTTTAATATAAGAAAAAAAATGATTTAAACATAGTTAAAAGGGATAGGAAAGACAAAATTAAACTTGCATGATTCAGATAGAGCATGTAATTTTAACACTTCACTTCTATTTTCAAATGAGCTTCGTTCTTCTTGGTATATCATGAGGAAAAAAACAAACAAAAAAACAATTTCCTACACTACTATAAACTATCTGCTGATTGGTGCCTGCACACATTTGTCTCTTGTGATTGGCTAACTAGATGTGTCCAGCTAGCTGCCAGTAGATCAATGCTGTTCCTTCAGCAAAGGATAACAAGAGAATGAAAAATTTGATAATAGCAGTAAATGGGAAAGTTGTTTAATTGTATGCTATGTCTGAATCATGAAAGAAATGTTTGGGGTTTTCTGTCCCTTTAAGGAAACTCACAGCAAGAGTAGTAATTGTTGAAAGAAAAGTCAAAATTAAAAAAAAAAAAAAAAAAGGGTGATCTGAGTTTTCAATTACTTTTAGCATTTAATGTTCTCTATTTATACCTTGATTTATTACACATGTTAAGTAGGAGCTTGTGCATTAGAAATTGTGCAAACATGATTGGGTGATGAAGGACACGACAGGGGCAGAAAATGGAATTCAATTTGAATTTGGCAGGAAAAGAAAAATCTACTGCTCATTTAAAAATCAGAGTAAGGGGTCGATTTATCAAAGGCTTTTTCCAGCCTTTGATCCCCTACGGCTGCAGGTTCTCACACAAGAACCTGCACACGTATTTAACAAGCAGCAGTAATTAGACCGCTGCTTTTCTAACCTCTTCGCCACCTCTTGTTTGACAGAATTCAATTTTCTTGGTCTTTTCCGACCAGGGAGATTGACAGCTCCTGCTTGCGCATGATTGGCTGGGCAGGGGGCGGGATTGCATGCGAGCACAAATAGCGTGTGCAATGCTGAATTCTTTCAGGAGAATTCAGACCGAGCTGCGGCAGACAAGGGCACGTATATGCGCCCCTGTCCGCCTCAGCTTGATAAATCGCCCCCTAAGTTTTATTACATTCATTTTATTTTAGCCACGTATACTTTGCTTCTTTTGGGGCTTTTGAATACCCCTGCAAAATCCTCATTGAAAAGCTTGTGAAAAAAACTATTTATTTTGTGTGTGTTTAACCAGATTTTTATATAATATTGTGTATTCATTTGTGCTCTTCTAGCAGATTGATGGGACCAGAGTTAGCATTAGATCTAAAAAGCTGCAGTTTGGTGTCACTGCTAGTTTTTGTAGCAGAACAATGATCAACTTATGATTGTATTGACCACGCCCACCTAATTCCATAACTCCGCCCGCACATCTACACACCAAAATCCATTATTCAAGAGTACAATAGTTTAGCATTCTGTTCAGTAAAATTTTCAAAAAAAGACTTGACACTTAAATGTCCAGTTTTTTAAAGTCCATGAGTGTTAAATGTATAATCCTGCCTGGTTCTCAATGCATTACAAATATGGAGCAGAAAAAAAAGTGAAGGACAGTCAAGCGGGACAAATCTCTACTATTTATTTGTGTTACTGGCAATCAAAGAGGTATAATTGATTTGTGTGTTACTGGTAGTCAAAGGGTAAAATGACTGCCTATTTATGAAAAATATACATGGTAGAATCAAGAGTGCAGTCTAAGGTAGAGCGTTGGTGAGGGGGGCATTGTGTGATCCTACAGACCCTCATGTCTAGTCGGTCACCTACAGATTCTGCAGTATTGTACAGTGATTTTATAGAGGACTGCTGGCAACCATAACCAAAACATCCAATGTAAATTGCACACAATATGCACAAATGTTACATATGGTGTTATTGAATGGTATTATTTAGTATTCAGAGAAAGACTTCACATCTGATTCCCATAGTCAGGCATGCTAAGCTCACAAATCTGGGCATATTTTTAAAATATGAGACTCCTGGGACAATTCTACCACACGACAGGAGGCTAAAAACCGGGACTGTTCCGGATAAGTTGGGGCAGTTGGCAATTATGATAATGACAGCTGCATCTGTAGATTTATTTTCTAAACATTAGTTTACTAATTTTGCATGCAAAAGTAATTTTTTAATGTCTAAACCATGCATATTTAACCCCTTTGTTGACTGAGCGGTTGTAAGTTAGCATTGGGTTAAATATATTATGTACGTTTTCAGGCTTCTGTCTTCAGGTTAATATTTGCCATGTAT
>CAJPDP010284831.1:0-11493 GCA_905336975.1 Bombina variegata variegata
GGAGCTGTGGACTCCATCTGAAGAAAAGAAAATTATCAGGTAAGCATAATTTAAGTTTTTCTTCATAAATGGAAAGAGTCCACAGCTGCATTCATTACTTTTGGGAAAACAATACCCAAGCTATAGAGGACACTGAATGCAAAAAACGGGCAGGTACAAAAGGCGGCCCATTCTGAGGGCACCACAGCCTGCCATAATCCAAACTCCCGATAAAAAAACTGCTTCACCAGAAGCAGAAAGGACAAAAAATGGAAAAGGACCAAGTAACTGCCTATCAGTTAGAACCAGAAAGGCCCTAGCTAGAGACCACTCAGAATCACAAGACTCAACCGAGCACAAAAGCCTCTGAAGAGATAAAGTCCCGCAGACTCCCCCCCTGACCAGAGGTAAGGTGGACATCCACATTCTCCCAGAAAAAGGAGGAATCGGATAACAAAGTCCGAAGGACCTCCAGCAACAAAAACCTAGTGCAAAACAAAGAAAAACCCCAAGCGTAACTCAAAAGAGCGGATTACAAGGCTGTAATAGGGCAAAGCCGCGTAGAGAAAACCCTACCGACAGAGCAGATTGAAGGAAGGAAAATTACAGACCTTCTCCAGCATGGATCCCAAGGAACCAATATAACGCCCTAACCAGAACCGAAGTCCTAGAAGGACAAAAGTAGAACTGAACAACCATAGGGCAAAAAAGCCCCCAGGAGCAGACCAGAAAACAGCATTGTAACATCTGTTGACACTCAAGGCGAAAGCCGCAGGCTTCCATCTGATATGCGGCCTAACAGAACGTCAAGCCTCCAAAACTAGATAACCAAGTAGCTAGTAAACTTGCACCAGAACCCTCCCAGAGGAGAACTCTGAAAGCAGGGCAGATCAACCCCCCACACCAGAAAACTGGTAAGGGGAGGACAGCCCCCTGACCAAGAAAAGAGGACCAGCTACCTGCTGAGGGAAAGTTCCACCGCAAAGCCTCCCAACCTAAAGAAGGAGCCCCCATGATCTCCTCATGATACGCGGTCAATGCTCAACAGAGCAGTCAGAGCCCAGACCCTACTCTGAGCAAACGGACCCAGCACTGAAGCGACTGGCAATGTCCAAAAGGACAAGGAGAACAAAATTCCCAGAGACCACCAGGCCCAGAGATCAGCAACAACTTCCAGTCCCGAGTTCCTCAAGAAGGGCAATAGGAGGAGGCCCTGACCCCTTGAAAGACTAGCTCGGGTTCCAAGAATTTAGCCACAGCTCCCATCATAACTAGAGAGGAAGGTATACTCACAAAGAGAGACCCTCAAACAAGACTACAAAAATGGCATGTCACATGAAAAGCCAACATTCCAGGTGCATACTATCACATGACATCCTGCACGCAAGGCAGGGGAGGTAACCCCACTGAACAGAGGAAGAAAAGGACCTCCGGGGAACCAGGTGGATAACTGCGGAATACTAGAACCTCCCCAAAGGGAGGAAAACCAAAAACATAACAGCTAACTAGCACACAAGTAAGATGCAAATAGCTGCAGATGGACTTCAAAGGCAAAAACCAAATGATAGGTACCATTCGACCACTACAGCCGGCCCAGAAGAAAATTTCCCCTTTCTCTAGAAGAGAGAAAAAAATCCATCAGTAGGAATAAGGAGATTTTCTAGGACCGGGAAAAAAACAATCTGAAACTGATCCGATCAGACCCAAATCTAATGGGATCTGGAAAGCAGAGTAACCAAAATGTCCAGTCAACGACAATGACTAGGTAAAAAAACAGACACTCGGAGTCGGCTTCAAAGAAATATAACAGCTTGCGAGCACACATTCAAGGTGCAAATAGCTGCAGCTGGTTTCAAACTGCAAACCTACCGCTGCTAGGCAGCTAAGCTAACCATCAAGCTACTACAACTGTCAGTCCCGAGGTACAACCACCAGGTTACTCCATCTGAAGATGACCTTGCACCATAGGTGATGCAATCACTGCCATGCCCCCACTGGGTCTTAAACACTGAACTCTTATAAAAATATCCCACTGAACACTTAGCCCCAATGGGCCTCTAGGGTCAACACCCACCAAGTCCAAAGACTAAGCTAGAACTCAAAGAGAACATAACTCATACCTTAGAAAAGAATCAAGATTGAGAAAATAAGATAGTCTCTAACGATCCACTCTGGATCAACCTCAGGGGCCCCTGCAGCTCAAGGAAATGACGAATGAACGAGCATCCTCAAGTCCTGGCAGGCGACGGATCAAAACCGAACCGCCTAAACAGGGGCAACCGAACGCATGTAAAAGAGACAACATAACAATCCCCAGATCCCCAAAATTATGGGATCAGAAGAGAAAACCATAAGGAAATTGGGCCCTAAGGACCGAGTTTCCCTAAACAGATGACAAGAAGACCTACCCCAAGGAAAAGGGGAAGATATACACAATCAACCTCGACCATAATGAAGAGGTACTGACACAAAGGATCAAAATCAATGAGAACAATCCAAAAGAGGTACCAATAGAGGAGAAAGAAATCACCTCCAAAACCAGGTATGGAGGATCTCCATGGAGTCATCTGAACTCCCTCTCCTCTTAGAGGGAAGAAACTCTAGCTCCTGACCCAAAGGACCTCAGGAGCCTCCAGAGTAATGACATAGCAGGATCTGAATCTCGGTTAACCCAGCTAGTTATGAAAGGACAAAACACCTAGGACTGCGCACAATTCCCTCTGACGCCCTACCCTGATAAATAAACTGGGACCAGCATGACATTGAGGATCGAAAAAGGCCTCCTATAACTTGTGGAACAAGAAAACAACCTCTAAACAAGAAGTAAGCAACTCAGTACCCAACCAGGGCCAGCCTGATATACAGGGTGCCACAAAACTGTCCAAGGCCACAGAAAAGACAAATCCCTAGCAGGGCTAGACTAAATAAACGGTAGACATGTAAGCTCTGAAGCCTAAACAATGTCTTAAACTAATTTTATTTTATTTTAAGTTTAACTTCCGAGGAAGTCCATCCTGACCACAAAATCGCTAGTATCAAATCCCAAATAAGAAAATGTTTTTCAAAGGAAAAACTACAACAGTCATGAGCTCACAAAAGAAATAAAATACATCCTAACTGGTTCAAAATAAGAGACGGCAGCACCCGCAGGTGAACGCCCAAGAAGATTGGACACACTAACTGGACCAGCCAGTCAGAGACCCAATTCTTCCAAAGCTTAGAGCTGGGATGAGATACACAAAAAAGAAAAAAGGAGAAGATAAGGAGATTGATCTTCATCCCCCCATTCGTCTAATACTGCTTGCTGTCTGAAACAGAAGACTGAGAATCCATCGACACGTTGGAACTGGGATCCTCCAGCGCTGCCAACACATGCCACAGCAGGACACGAAGGCGTGTCAGTCTAAATTGAAAAGACTCCCCT
Organism: Bombina variegata variegata; assembly: GCA_905336975.1. Lineage (NCBI taxonomy): Eukaryota > Metazoa > Chordata > Amphibia > Anura > Bombinatoridae > Bombina > Bombina variegata. The sequence continues at coordinate 3,404 of CAJPDP010284831.1, forward strand.
CCGCCAGGGGAACTGACGACCCTGGCCCTGAGGGCTGAACCCCTGAAGCCTCAGGGGAAACCGCTTCACCAGAGGGCTGATCTGATACAGACGATCCCACGCCTGACAGGCCCTGCTTAACAGAACACGGACAAGATCTTTCCAGAAGATTTAAATGCACCAACGCCATAGATATTGCCTTGCAAAACCGTGCAGTAAGCTCTGGAGGAAACAAGCCGCCTTCCTGAGAAGGGGTAACAACATTTGGGACACCTGCTTGTGGAGCAACAGAAGGTTCTAGGTAGCGTGCCTCGCGAGATACTGAATCCCCAGGGGCAGATGGCTCAGCAGACTCTAAGTTCTTCAAATCGGGATAAAAGAGCACTCTAAAAACGGCATTCGGAACATAACTGATGGGCTTGGATCACCTGGGCCATCTCATATTCTTTGCAAGAAGCAGAATCTAAATCAGAGACATCCATCTACAAAAAATCAGAATCCTCCATAACTTGATGATTGAAATTATGGATAAAAAAATAAAAACGGCACCTTACACCCCAATGGCTGGGCACTCACCAGCTCCTATGACCCAAACAAGTAGCGAAAACAGACTCTCTCCATCGCCACACGGTCAGCAATACTGAAATGGAGAACAAACACGTGACCATGCCCGGTGCACCATGCAGGCAAAAGGAAGCACGCCAGTCCACAAGAACCGCGCTGCCTGAAAAAGGCCGTTATGTTCTGAAATAGCCACGAGCCCAAGCATCACTACACATTAGCAAACAGAATCACATAACAAACATGATTAAAGTCTCCCCTATTCAATAACCCCCCTCAGGAGATATTAGCCCTTGATTCCATAAAGATAAAGGAGTCCCACTGAGACCCTGTCTTCTTCATTACATTACATTCCCACATTGAAAAGGAAAATGAAACAATCTTACCGGAATCTACGTCCTGGAACAGGAACACGGCCCTTCAAGTGTGACAGATAGTAGCGTTGCTTCTGACATGGACTTGAGTGAAAAAAAGCAGCAAAATTCGTAAACGCTGATTGCCTATGGAGCTGTTAATATGAGTCGGGATTATTTAGCAGAAAGACTCTCCCTGCATCTCCGGACTCTAACTTTCATCCATGCTCTCACTGAGAGACTGACAGGACTACTTAAAACTTCAGTCGCATCCCGGAGAGTACTATGCCCCATAAGAGACTAATCTTCTGACACTTCTCTGCCAACCTCCTGTGACGAAAGGCAAAGAATGACTAGGGGATGAGGGAAGTGGGGGAGGTATTTACATCTTTGGCGGGGGTGTCATTGCCTCCTCCTGGTGGCCAGGTTCTGTATTTCCCAAAAGTAATGAATGCAGCTGTGGACTCTCCCCGTTTAAGAAAAAAACAGTGTTTTTAAAAAAAACTGCAAACTTGCTTGTTTTCTTGAATAATAAGCACTTAGGAATTCTGACTGAGCTAGGCATGAGCAAGTCTGACTCCCTGTTATCTAGTCTATTCACTTAATAGTAATCAGCCTAGAAGGCTGGTGAACTGCTGGTGCAATGCCGCCCCTGCAGATTCGTGGCCAATCGGCCGCTACCAGGGGGTGTCAATCAACCTGATCGTATTTGATTGGGTTGATTTCTGTCTGTGGCCTCAGAGCAGGTGGACAAGTTATGGAGCATGTGTTAAAAGCTTGCAGTCGCAAAGCCTTTTCAACAGAATTCCTAACTGCCATTTATGTAGGCGTCATCCAGTTAAGACGTTCAATAATGTAGGTGCAAGCATTGTTTGTGACAGTGTTCGGACTTATTGTGCATGAAGGAGCGTCCTCTATAAAAACCTGGTCACAAACGTAATCTAATTTGAACATCTTTTATGCATATACCAATGTTGCGAGGGAGCAGGTTCAGGATTTACAGTTTCAGTACAGTTAAAATCCAGTATAAGAAGATATCATTAGTCCATATAGTAGGAACCTGTTATCTTCATCTTGTTTTCAGATCTTCCCAAACGAAAAACAGTGCTTTTACAATAAATTTGTTTTTAAATATTTTAAAACACAATACTTGTAAAATATTAAGTGACAATATAGTGATTGCAATTGTTCCAGTATCCCCATCAAAGTAAGATACAAATGGCATTCAGATGGTTTAGCAGTAGTGAGAATGGATTCAGATAGCAAAAGGTTCCTTTTGAACTGATGATTGTGCAATCCTGTTTTAAATGCCCAATTATGAAGACGCCTGTACTGTTAGTGACCTAGGGCCTGATGATCAAAAACTAGCCGGAATGAAGAGAGATCACACACAACCTTTTTTGTTTTTTTTTGGAGCATTATATTGCAATGTATATGTCTTTTCTTTGCATACAACATCCTGCATAGCTATATTAACAGATCACAGGCTAAAATGTGCCTTTCTAAAATTATTTGAGGGATCTCGCCATGCTGATGAGATGTCATATCATCTCGCCAGAGTGGAGAGCTTTAGATTATCAGGCACTTAGAATCAAACATTAACAGAAATTGATTGCTACACGCCATTTGTTGATGTTGGGGCCCTGATCTCACTTTTCCTGTATATCTCTTAGATGTACAGAATATCTCATACTCAACACATATACATATGTAAATATGTGCCCTAGCCACTGCTGAAGGACTATACAATTGCAATGAATAAAGCTTTAAGGAGTCAATAATTAACCTCTCTAAAATATGTCCTGTGACCCTTTCAGAGTGTCTTGCACATGTGTAATACAATAGAATAATTTAAACTAGTCTTGGAATACTTACAAATATGTCTATAATGCCATTTTATCAAAGCACTTGAGATGTTGAATTTGAAAAGTGAAAACTAGTCTCGAAAAGGTGTTGAAAAGTCTCTTGAAAATGCATTGTGATCGCAGAGAACTTTTCGTCCCCATATTAAAAAATAGGACTTCTATTGAGGAGCGGGTGTGGAAAATAGCAGAAAGCACAATATTGTTATTGCATTAAATTGAAAAGGCCTAAGCCGTTAGATTATAATCGACCATTTAGTCAGTAAAACCTTTTCCACAATCATTTCACAATCAAACATTTCCTTATTCAGAATATTTGAATTCTATATTTCTTAAATTACTTTTCTGATTTGTCATAAGTGTTTGGTAACTAAAACTGTTCTCATATTCAGAACATACTAACATTTTCATACCCATATGGGTTTTCTGGTGTGTTGTGAGAGAATGCCGCTATGTAAAATATATTCTCTTATTCAGAATATTTTCATTATATCTTTCTTAAATTACTTTTCTGATTTACTAATAAGTGTTTGTTGGTGACTAAAACTTTTTTCATAGTCAGACTCGGAACATACAAACGGTTTCTTACCAGTATGGGTTTTCTGGTGTGTTGTGAGAGAATGCTGCCAAGTAAAACATTTCCCACATTCAGAACAAGAAAAAGGTCTCTCTCCTGTATGAATTATCTGATGCCTTATAAGGGTTTGTTTCAAAGTGTAAGATTTCCCACATTGAGAACATGAAAATGGCTTTTCCCCAGTGTGTGTTCTCTGATGTGTAATAAGCGAGTGCTGCATAATAAAACATTTTCCACATACAGAACATGAAAATTTTTTGTCTCCTCTATGGATTTTCTGATGACGAATAAAAGATTGCTGAAAAGTAAAACATTTCCCGCATTCAGAACAAGTGAACGGTTTTTCACCAGTATGCGTCCTTTGATGTGTAATAAGGTTAATTTTCTGGGTAAAAGTTTTCCCACAGACGGTACAGAAAAATGTTTTTTTAACTTCATGAATGCTCTGATGTTGTGTCAATTCCAATCTACATGTAAACCATTTTCCGCATTCTGAACATGATAATGATTTGTTCTGCGTGTGAATCTTTTTCCTTCTTGTGTGATTAAACTGTTCATGTTCTTGAAAATTGCCTTCATTGCAATTATACTGCTTTTCTGAAGAGTTGTTGTCATTTAGTGGAACTTTGTAGTTTTCATTTCTAGATGTGTTGATATAGTTAACTGCCTGCTGAGGATTTACCGGAATATTATAGCTCATACATACATCTGGTAGAAGGTAAAAAAAATAATGTACAGCATTAAATAAATTCAACAATATGTCCCACATGAATAAGCAACTGAAAGAGACAGTAAACGGTTGCTAATTACATTATTCTGATCGACCTTAAACATTCTGAGAATTCTTATTTTAGATGTCTATTATACTCTTGCTGCTCTTTTCTAACCATTGCAAACAGCCCTTTTCTTTTTTTAAAGAGTCAGAAGAAAATAAAGCCAATCATAAATTGTAATGCCTGACGCCATAGACACTTACTAGAAAGTGTTTCCCAGTAACTCAGAACTAAGCAGAGAATTGTACACTGCAATTCCTTGATAGTTTTGTAGATTATGCTAACATATTAAAAACATTTAGGGCCTTTTTTGGCAACATATCCGAGAAACCTAATTAACCATCTGAGAGCCCTATAACAACACAATTTTAAAGAGGCATTGCTGTTAAAGGGACAGTCAACACCAGAATGTTTGTTGTTTAAAAGGAAAGATAATCCATTTATTACCCATTCCCCAGTTTTGCATAACCAACACTGTTATAGAATTACACTTTTTACCTCTGTAATTACCTTGCATCTAAGCCTCTGCAAACGGCCCCCTTATTTCAGTTCTTTTGACAGACTTGCATTTTAGCCAATCAGTGCTCACTCCAGGGTAACTTCATGTGCATGAGGTCAATGCTATCTATATGAAACACATGAACTAATGCCCTCTAGTGGTCAAAATGCATTCAGATTAGAGGCAGTCTTCAAGGTCTAAGAAATTAGAATATGGACCTCCTAGAATTAGCTTTCAACTAAGAATACCAAGAGAACAAAGCAAAATTGGTGATAAAACTAAATTGGAAAGTTGTTTAAAATTGCATTCCCTATTTAAATCATGAAAGGTTTCTTTGGACTTGACTGTCCCTTTAAAAGTGTCTTAAAATAACATGCTCTATCTGAATCTTACAAGTTTATTTTTGACTTTTCTATCACATTAATGTTTATTTTAAACTCATATTGTTTATTGTATGTGCCACAAGCATTGAAATTTAACAAGATGAATGAAATACTAAATACCCCGAAATCTACCTAATTGTCATACACTTTGATCCTCACGCTTCTAAGTGCTGCAGTACCTCCTGGAAAGACACAGCTGTATAAACTTCTTAGAAACAGTAAGCATGTAAATGACTCGGCATATGCACTGCACTGAGCATACAGTAAGCTTATAATAGGATTATTGTTTATAAAATGTGGAAAAAGAAATGAAGTTTGCAATGCAGGCTTGAGGGAAATTAATGAATTCACAGCTGTTCACCTTAGTGAACAACAGATTGGGAATATATTATTAAATTCAAAAGAAAAACTTTGCATATGGTGTCAGAAATTAGGTTTTGATCTTTACAAGTGTTGTGATGATGTGAATAATCAATTAATAATTGATTAAAGTCTTTTCCACATTTATCATGTCAGTACAAATTTTTTTTATTACATCAGAGAGTCGAAAGCTCAAATGATTGGCCGATCTCTTGTGAGAGTTCTTCATAAATGTTTTGTACTTTCATATTAATGACTTTCCAAAAGATTTGTACAGTTGAATCTATTGCTGTTTTTATAGAACTAAAAACTTTAAGTATGTAAATATTAATGCTAGAGTCTCAGTGAATTTTCAGACGTTTTAATAGTTGTAATAGTTTATGGCTTTAACTTAAAATGTATTTCTCCCAAAATGTTTAATTTAGGAAACTAAAATAGCCTCGCAATTTACACTCATTATGTATTCTTTACTGTTTTACCTATCAACTACCTCAGAAAATAAACCTTGTTCAACAGAGACTGGAGTAACTAAATCTTATTTAAAGGCACAGTAAAATGAAACTTTCATGATTCAGATATGCTTTGTTCTTGGTATCCTTTAATGAAAGAGTAAGCCTAGTTGAGCTTCAGCAGTGTGCTTCTGTCTTTACCACTCTTTGGCAGCAGTGTATGCAACAATGTTGTGGCAAGTTCTTGAGGTCCTATGAACTCACATAGGTTTACTTTTCAACAATAGATACAAAGAGAACAAATCAAATTTGATAACAGAAATAAATTGAAAAGTTGATAAAAATTGGCATGCTCTAGCTAGACCATGAAAGTTTAAAGGGAAATTCCAGCAAAAATTGAAATCCACATGGATTCATTTCAGTTTTGAGTAGAAGCATTTTTGCAATATACTTGTATTTACAAAAATATTTTTAATAAAATCTATAGCTGTGTTAAAACTATATTTATGTATGCTCCTTGCATAGAGAGCATAAGGTGCTATCTGGTTAATGGTAATGGCTCCATTTTATTAATTGCTGACATGATATAAGCCCCATTGATGCCCTGAGCAGCTGCAGTTTTTAAAATGCTGGTGCACTGAGAATATTCTAGCTTTGCTTCACATGCACGTGCAGACAAAAATGTTTTATCACTAAAACAGTGATAACTTTTACTAGAAGCATTTTTTTTTGCTAATATATATTTAATTCCATATATTTGAAAGATGCTGTTTAAGAGATCTTCTGAATAGTATCATATGAATCTTTTATATATTTACATATATATATATATATATATATATATATAATGTATAGATAAATATGAGTGTTCTTTAAAAATGTTCCTATAACCAACCGAAGTGTATATACTACGCATTATTATATACAGTGACACCATATAAAGGACAATGATCTGATCTCACAGTACTCTATTATGGCAAAATAAAGAACAACTTTTATTTATCCAGATAAGAACTTTATGCATAAAGTCTATTTATAATCCCCTCATTTTCTCTAAATGTTAAACACACACAACTGCAGACTTCTGTTTTTCATGTGGGTTGTCATATGCTCATTTGTTCACAACACCATTTATTTAACACTGTATATAATTGCTTGTAATTAACAAAGAATAAAAATAATGATTTGAAAGGTGTTGTAAATAATTGCTGTAAGCGATTTATCTAAGAAGGCTTTTTTTTTATAATTATATTACTTTAGTAACAATAAAAGGTCTACACCAAAATGATTACTATAGAAAACTGAAGTATTTGTACTCTTTTTTTTTTATAAATAATTTAGTAATGGAACAAATAAAATAAGATAATATGATTTACATCACCATGGCATGTACAGGGCTCTCATTTATAGGATTCATTCTGCTTCATTTAGATTAACTATATTGCTACCCAGTTGAGAAGTTGTGGGTGGGCAATGTTTCCAGGAAGGAAACCTGTCCGCCTGAGCTTGCAACCATGAATACAAGTTCCACTGCTGGAAAATATTATTGCACAAGACTGCTCTTGTGCTATCCTGTCCAATGCTTTTGCACAACCAATCATGTGAGTACAAGGGCTGCCAATCACGACAGCCAGATCAATCCAGAGGGATTTCTTACATCCGCTGCATTCTGCAGTTTCAGGCTCGCATAAGCACATCTGCCCCGCATGGGCTCAGAAGCTGCATCAATAATGGAACCCATTACCTCTTTATCTCCTTAACTGTCAGATTGGGATCATAATTATTTTAAAATAAATGTAAGGCAGCTATGGTGTCAAACCTAAGAAGAAGCAAATTAAATTAAATAAATTGCTGGGTCAACAGGCATCAGTAGACCTGTATCTAGGGAGTCCCCTTCACTAGCAAGAGGCAGCCATGATTAGTAGAATAGTTCTAGTAGCACACACTCATAGAATAGAAAATCAAGGGGTGTGGTTGACTTTTATCAGTTGTGTTTCATTTTCTCTTAATAGAAAAGATATGGCAGTTTGTTAAAACTGGTAAATATTTTATACCTTAGACTGCTTTAGGCAGGTTGCAGCAGGTGAACAGTAAGGATGGGCGAATGTTTCGCAACATTCGAAAAACGGCACAAATTTTAACACATTCATTCGTTCGAATCGAATTTTGAATGTTTATATAACATTCTAACATTCTATTTTCGAATTTTCGTTTTCGAATTTTTCAATAAAATTCGAAAATATTTGTTTGAATAATAGAATGCTTAGCTCTGTATTCATTCAATTTTTAAATGT
>CAJPDP010284896.1:0-20658 GCA_905336975.1 Bombina variegata variegata
AGAGAACAAAGAAAAAATAGAAAGTTGCTTAAAATTGCATGCTTTATCTAAAGCACATAAGAAAACATTTGGGTTCAATGTCCCTTTAAGTTTCCGGCGAGCCCAAAGGTTCACGTCAAAACAGTTGCCTTTGCAGCTTCTTAAATCAGCAACTAAAACTTTACACTTATTTTGTCAATATTTAAACAGCTAATGAAACTTTAAAAATACATCTACATTTTATTCTCTGACTAATCTTTTCTTTGAATGCATCATTCTATCTAGCATTTGTTTAGTGTTTAATGCCCCTTTAAGATAGAGAACCCAAGTTGCCCACCATGATTTGACAATATTCATGTGTTCCACGGTAGGTTTGGCAATGGGTAGGATTTCTAAGTAAGATTGTGGCATACTGAGAAAACAAGGCTAATGGAAGGTATTTGAGCAGTTTCTCCCTTTAAATTGAAGTTTGCATTGATGCAAACAAAAAAGTGTCTTTCATATCCCTTTAATAATGTGTTTTGCTGTGTATTTAGTGCAAATATTTAACATTCCAATGTTCCTCACAATCAGGACAATTTTTAATTTAATTCTAAATACATATTTATATATTTCTGTATATACCTCTATTGAGATATAGGTATAGATTTACATTTACATTCAAATTATTTAATTTTTATATATATATATTTATTTAATAATACATTTTTCTTTATATGGGAAGAACAAAGGAATGTAAAATATGCATAATAGCTTTGGGTTTCGTGCTTTAGCTCTAGCTCAGTGTCGGGTTACACACAAAAAATATATTAAGGCATTTTATTGAAACACTAAATGTAAAATATAAAAAAAATAATAATTATTACTATTAAAAATAATTATAGATTTATGTTTAGACAGCCAGTACTCAAGTTTACTTACGTTCTTTTACTGTTCCACTTATTTTAGAAATGCGTTTTCATTGTTTCAATGGACTACTATGTAACTGAAATTGCATTAAGTGGGGAGTTAGAGTCCCTAGTTGTAGACTCTTTTCAAAATAATATCTTATAAGACTATGTAATATATCGGGACTTGGTCCCTTTTGAAAAACTCATACCATTGTAAATTCATTGAATACAATAAACTTTGGGAAAAAAAAATATTTTTTAATAGATAATGTAAAAAATTCTAAATAATCCATAAAATATATATTTTACAATCATTTTAATAATATATATATTTTTTTTAATATTTAACATTTAGTATTTCAATAACATGCCTTAAAATATTTTTCATGTGTGCTAACCCGACATCACGTTACAACTAAAGCGGGAAACAGCTCATTACGCATATTTTACATTCCTTTGTTCTTCACATATAAAGACAAATTTAATTTGTATATATATATCGTATAATGTTAATGTAAAAGTATAGGTATATACAGATATATCAATAGAAATATGTATTAACAATAAAAATAACATTGCCATGTACGTGAAGAACACTGTAATGTTAAATATTAAAGGACTAGTAAATACAGTAGATTTGCATAATCAACAATTGCATGATGAAAAGACAATGCAATAGCACTTGAAATATTCCAAGGGATCCGTAGCTATGTCGAGCGAGCCTATCAAAATATTTTAAGCTCCCGAAATAGAGGCATCACCGAGAGGTGTTTACTATACATGTCATCGGCCTGTGATGCTGGCTATAGACAACACCCAGCATTGCCACCCATATTGACGATGTATAGTAAAGTATCACTGGAATATAACTACCATGTGCCTATCCACTAATCCTAATACCCCTTAACCGAAGTACCCCACAATCGCAAACTAACACTACACTAATAAAGATTTAAACAGCCACATTCCGACCGCATGTATCTATCCTATTAACCACTATACCGCCACATACCCACTGCAAGTATCTAACTATTAACCCCTATGCCGCCACATACCCACCACAATTATCTAACTATTAACCCATATACTGCCACATACCCAACAAAGTATCTAACTATTAACCCCTATTCTGCTACATATCCACTGCAAGTATCTAACTATGAACCCCTATGCCGCCACATACCAACCACAAGTATCTAACTATTAACCCCTATGCTGCCACATACCCACCACAAGTACCTAATTATTAACCCCCATGCTGCCACATACCCCAAATGCAAACTAACCTAACCCACCTCTAAACTAAACCCCCTAAATAAAACAACAAATCTAATATCTAATAATAAACTACAGAATCCAAAATAGAAAAACAGCATTCTACCTAACACACATGCCCCATAAAATAAAAAAACCCAAACCAAAAAAAACAACTAAATTCTAACACTAAACTAAATTACAATAGCCCTTAAAATGACCTTTTGTGCAGTATTGCCCTAAAGTGATCAACTCTTTTGCAAAAAAATCAATTACAATCCTCCCTCTACAATACACCCCCCAAAATAACAAAATCTACCTAAAAAACATAGCCTAGAAAAGGTTGATTTTAATAAGCCAATAGCAAGAACATTTTAAAATTTAAATTATAATTATCCTTTTTCTATTGGATGATTGCAATTTAAAAATGTTCTTTTAAGTATTCCATATGCATAAAAATGTATTTATGTTAGATTGTTGTGTTTATTCATGATAACATAGATACATTTGTTAATATATATTTATGTTATAGTAGTCAGTAGCATTAAATTATATTTTTACATAAGAGGCATGCAGTTATGTAGAACTATAATGTTAATTATACTGTCTTTAATTACAAATAATAAACACAACAAGCAATATTAATTATATTTTAATGTATATGCAAATACTTAAACATTATGCATTCTACATATCAATGCATCATTTTAAATATTAAATATTTAGGTTTAGGGCCTTAGCTTCTAAAGTTAGTTTTAGGTTATGGTAGTTTAAGGGTCAATGTTATATTAGCAAGCAGTCATTAAATTCCTATTAAGATATCGGCAATACTTTAAATAATCTACATTGTACATGACAATGCATATTTTGTCAGGGAGATAAGGTAAACGTCGGAGGGTGGGCAAACCTCACCGGGCTAGCTGGGTTTCTGGAGCTCAGTCCTGGACCAGCTGGTCGCGCTATTGGACTAAATGTAGCTCGCTCCCGCTACTAGACCAGAGCGGGAGCGAGATACATTTAGTCCAATAGCACAACCGAGCGTGCTGTGACTAGCCAGCAAGCCCGCAAAGTGCTTTGGATATCCAAGACCCGCTCAGTAGATCCTGGAGGGGAGTTCAACTTTAAACTACAAAATCTGCAAATTTTTTAAGTTACTGCTAAAATAATGTTATATAATTCTGCACTATGTTTTCACTGCATTACAATGCTGATGTGTCTGAACATGTGCAGAAACTCTTCTTTAAATTTCTGTAGTGTAACCTAGGCTTCAAAATGCATAAAATGTATTTAGGGCTAGATTACGAGTGGAATGATAATTACTACTCACACTCGCATACTAACTCCACTCGACTTCTGCTCTTTGTGCACGTTAGGTAGCGCACGTATTACAAGTTGAAAGCAAGTTTTTTTTTACCCTATTACACTTTTAACCTCAAAGTTGCCACAACCCCCACCGCAAAATACCCACTAATATCTAAACCCCCTAACCTAACACCCCACAAGTTAAAAAAAAACTAACCTTAATTGAAAATAAATTGCTAACCTTATCTGAAAATAAAAAAAAACTAACATTACATGCAAAAAAGACCTATTAAAGAAAAAAAAGAAAGAAAAAAACTTTAAAGAAAAAATACCAGGAAATAAAAAAACATATATGCCTAATATACAACTAAAGTCCCACTTAAAAAAAAAATAATTAAAAAAAAACCTATAGCCTTAAAAGCACTTTTTGTAGGGCATTGCGTGTGATTTAGCAAAAATAAATACTAACCCATTTTACAAGTATACCTCACTACTACTATTACTTTAAAAAAATGTCTTGAAAAGGGCATTTGGTGGGGTATTGCCCTTAGAAGGGCATTTAGCTCATTTGCTCCCCCCAAAAAAATATAAAAAAAAATTTAACCGTATAAAAAAAAAACACCCTAAAAAATCCTAAAACTAAACCACAAAGATTGTCTGTTTCATCTTCATTGCCGCAGTGTTCTTCTATCCTCATTCCGGAGGTGTCTTCCATCTTCTTATTTTCAGATCTTCTGTCCCTGATGTCCTCTTCATGCACACTGATTTTTATAAAGGAGTACCCTTGCATTCCTATTGTCTGATTTTAAATTTAAAAATTATATAAGCCAAAATAATGAAAACTTTTTATATTGGCTGATTTTAATTTGAAATAGAAAATGTTAATATTTATATTTTTTAGATAGCCTTTTTGGGGGGATGGGGGGTTACTTGTAGAATGGATTCATAATTATTTATATTAAAAAAGAGCTAAATTACTTTAGGGCAATGCCCTACAAAAACATTTTAAGGGCTATTACTATAGTTTAGTGTTAGTATAGGTTTTTAAAAGTGGGACTTTAGTTTTAGAATAGGCATCATTTTTATTTATTTTTGGTAATTATTTTTTTTATTTTCTGTAACGGTAGCTTTTAAAGTAAGTTTAGGGGGGGTTTTGGCAGTAACTTTTGGGGTGTTAGGTTAGAGGGGTTAGCTAGTGTTCCTCGTCGAGTGCCGGATACAGCGTGTGTAAAACCTCAAAGTGTGGAGATGGATGACACCATAAGCGGCTTTTACATTTGCCTGATGAAACGACCAGTTTGTGGTCAAGAAACGCGTTGCATGTTAATAAAGTGTTTATCCTTTTAAACATTAACGAAGTTGTCAGCCTGATCGTTGTTCCGGTGTCATCCATCTCCACACTTTGAGGTTTTACACACGCTGTATCCGGCACTCGACGAGGAACACTGGGAAACAGTGTGCTAGCCGCTGGAAAGTGCTAGTCTGTCTGAGAGCACTGGTCATCACAGTACAGTGCATCAATTTCTGGTAAGCCTTTTTTACCTTTACAACACACCCATTCACAAGGGTCATACTGCACTATGAGGCGCCCTCGTCTTATTTTATCTCTATAGAATAACCTTCCACCGGGTTAAGAGGAGCTGCCTATATCAATCACGTCTACTACTATCAGAGGATTGTCCATTTTAACCGCATCGGAAAACAAGCAAGATTCCACATACAAACGTTTTGGTTCCAATTAAACTTTAGATTTTGATCTATTTATTAATTATCGAACTTATAGTTTGTTTTACAGTAATTGTTTTTATTGCTATATAATTTTTTTACATACATTTCTTATTTTTTATTATATTATATTTTTTACCTTTTTTAAGCAGAGAGTGCTCTTCTTTCAGATTCCCCTCTGGGATCCGTATATCTAGAGGGGTTAGCTGTTTAGAGGGTTTGGATGTTAGAGGAAATTTTTCAGTGGGGGTTGTGGTGGTTAAGGGGTTAATACAAGGATAATTTGTGGTGGGGTTGTGGCAGTTTTAGGGGTAACTAGTGTAGAGGGGTATTTTGAGGTGGGTGTGACAGTTTAGGGGTTCATAGTTTAGAGGGATATTTAGTGGTGGGGGTTGTGGTAGTTTAGGAGTTAATAGTGTAGTGGTGTATTTTGTGATAGGGGTTGTGGCAGTCTAGGGGTTAATAGTATAGAGGGGTATTTTGCGGTGGGTGTTATGGAGGTTTAGGGGTTAATAGTGTAAATGATTATTTTGTGGTGGTTTAGGGGTTAATAGTGTAGATGGTTATTTTGCAGTGGGGGTAGGGTAGTTTAATGCAACTGTTTTCTCCAACCAAACTCTTTACACAACCTTTCAGGTAGCGTAAAAAGTTTGAGCATTAAATGCGATTGCATACAAGCGATCACATTTACTTTCAACTTATAATATGAGCTGACATTGCTGCTCAACGCAGCAGATATAAAATATGGGGAATGTAAATTACCACCAGTTTAAACAGTGTGCTACTTGTAATATGGATTTGAACATAAAGTACACCACAATCGCATTTGAGCTCCTTGCACTAACAATATTGCTCTACAAGTTATCGTCCCTTAATGTTTAATGTCCCTTAATGCTCTTCGATTGAGAGTCAATTCCTTCTAATGTCAATTGAGAGGTACTACCTTGTTAATAGTCATTAATACTTATACTAGTGGTCATTAGTTAGTATTAGTAGGAAATGCACATCTGATACTGGTAAATTAATGAATGTAAATTAAGAAATCTTTTTATTTTTTCATTAAAAAAATATATTAAATAGGGGCGGAGTCTATGCAACCAAGATGGTAGCTTCAGCCCAGAGCTCCATTCAGAGGAAAAGCCACATGTTAAAAATCTACAACTTTGGTTACCAGCTTAGGTCTCAATGCAAGCTGAGACAACTACATAGCCGATACAGACTCCAGCAAACCAGTCGTTACAAACAAGGACACATTCTACCCAGACATATAACTGACAGGGGTCTGTAACTCATGTGGAGACTGACTAAATATTGCGCAGTGCGGCACCGCATAACCCACAGCCACAATCAGGAAAAACATCTGCCGCTTGCACCTGCAGCAGAAGATTGACAAAGACAGGCGTACAGGGCATGGACGGAATCACCTTACCACACGGCTCCTGAGCTGATCCGGAGAGACGGTCGTATATAAAAAGGTGAGCCATACTGGGACTGAACAGGGCTGCTCCAACAACGCCATCCTGAAAATTAATCATGAGTGGGATTGAAATAAACATGGACAAGTAGGAGCAATATAGCCTCACACATTATACTAAACAGTGAGCTCACGACTAGTCATTGAGGCGCTTGTTTTTTCAATATACAAACAGCTCTGTAGCTGAGAAATAAAACTCGTCAAACTCAGGGCTTTGGATTCATCAGGACTTGTTAATATAAAAGTAAAGAGCTCCTCAATCTATATTTACACCTTATGGTGTCTGACAACATCAATATTTATCTATGTAAAACAAGAGAGGTGTGCAGACACACAACTTATGGAAATCTAATGGCCTCTGTGATGGCATCAAGGAGAAACATTAGGTTAAACAAAAACACCAAAATTGAGTCATATAAGAATAATACAGTGAGCTCATATTTTAATTCCTCAGACACTAATCCTCAAGGCTCATCTAGCGCTACAAACACAGAGAGGAATGGCCCTACTCCTACTTCAAAAATACAGAACCACTGAAGGATATTACAGATACCATCAGAGCTTGCCTGAGGGAAGAGTTAGCTAAACTAAAACAAGACATTCACACTCTGGGTTTCAGGGTGGAAGCTTTGAAGGATCAGGGTGAACTGGTCACTGATGAGATATCCTCTATGCACAATCTCATTGATCATCAATCTGATATTATTTCCTCTCATCAAGATAAAATGCAGGATATAGAAAACAGAAGCTGCAGAACAATTGTTAGGATACAAGGGGTTCCGGAAACGGTACTACCCAAGGAATTCCCGGTGTATCTACCTGCCTTATTTATACATCTAATAGGATCCACTAATGCTGGAAATATACAATGCACCTCCAGAAAGTGCTCTGACAAGAGACATAATAAAATTTAAAAATTTCATCGAGAAGGAAGAGCTTATGGCGGCAGCAAGGAAAAACCAACCCATCAGATTCAGAGGCACGGTTCTACAATTTTATACTGATCTCTCTCAATGTACTCTTCAAAGAAGAAAAGAATTAGCACCCTTAACGACACTATTAAGTAATAAAAAAATTCCCTATAGATGGGGTTTTCCACTTCATCTGGCAGTCATACACGAAGACAGATGCCTCAGCTGCACTTCTGAGATTAACTTTTTATGTGAATCCTTGGGCTTAGAAGCACCAGAAATACCAACACCATCGGAATCTACCCCGACTGCAAACAAAAGTAATATGGAAAAATCTAAAAGAACCTGGGAATCAATTCCTCCTAAGAAAAAAGGGAAAACAACTTCCACACCTTTCTCTGAAAGAGCAGACTCTGGCATCCACAAAAAATCTGCTCTACCTCAGAAACAACTGTCTCAGACTGGTTCATCATCTATTGGACGTTAAGTTATACCCCTGGGTAAAGTAAATGTACTGACTTTAAAGAAAAAAAGTTGATTTAAAAATATGTACATGCATCTTTTTATATATCACAAATGTATATTTAACCTTTGTTTCCCACAGGTTTAATACAGTTTTCTGAGTTGATTCGCTGGACTTTAAAATATCCTTACTATGTCTTGGCTATAATACACTAGTAGAGATATATTCTCTGTGCTGATGTGGTATAAGCTCTTTTATCTAATGGAAGCTTTCTCTATGCTTCCTACAGTGGTATTTAGGGAATTTTTTTTTTAGAAAAAAAGAGCGCTAAAAAGCTAATACCAGATGGCAAGAAAGCAAAAAATTGTCTGTAGCAAATATGTATCATTTAAAACATTATTTTTATTGAATGTATCCACTCTTTGTGGCAAAAAAAGTATTCCAAACCAAAATATGTACACTTTTATGTGAGAAAGTTAATTTTCATAATGCACAGAGGTATTACTACATATTTATGTTGGATAATGTAATGTTATAGGTTGGCCAACCTTTATATGCAATTAACAAACACAGTTAAAAATCACAATTAAAAATCAAATTTGTGCTTAATAAACATAAAAAATCATTAACCCTCATAAGAAAAGAAAAACATTTTTTTTCTTTTTTTTGCTATAAAGTTAATTTAGAAGTTCATATAAAAGTTCATATGAAGAGAAGAAAATAAATATTTGTATTGAAGCCGCGTCCTTTATCTTATTCAAATAAGAACAGGGCTTAGGGATAAGCCTGTATAGGTTGTGGGAGTTAGCAAGATTTATAATTCTGACCTTAATATCCCTTAGGTATGTTGGTGGCAGTAAAGGATCGTCCTGAAATCCTGGATGTAATCTGTGGGGTTTTCTGTTCACTGTGTCCGTTTGATGGATCTGTACTCCAGATGGAGACCTTCGGTAAAATTATTTTCCTTCTTTTGCGGTCTTTGGGGTTTTTGGGTTTCAAATCCACCCTCTGCCAGGATGTTTCTGTTTGCCGTGTCCGTTTGAAGGATCTGTGCTCCAGACAGAGATTTTCGATAGAGAGCTAATTCTTCTTCTACGGGAGTTTCTACTTTGCCCACAATCTGTTACATCCGTAATCTACGGTGTTCCTTGTATGGAATCTTTATTCCAGTTAGCATTAAATGCCGGTCTTGGAGCATGTTAGTTCAGCGTGTCTCTGCTTCTGGCTTTCCTGTGCTTCACCTTCCTGTGGGCGTAGTTGCATCAAATGCTGTTAGACTGCTCTATGGCACTTCTGCATGTTAACTGGGGCTAAGGTAAAGGAAGAATGCAACACATTTCATCTGTAATGATAAAGGCTGACCATTACAGCTGAAACGCAGTAAGTCTGGAGCACGGATGAGAGACCAACTGGATAAACCCTTTACGGGGGAAGAAATCAAGGAAGTCATAAAACATTTGAAAAGTGGGAAAAGCCCTGGCCCAGATGGCTTCTCAGCTAAATATTATAAAACAATTTAAAAAATTCTGTGCCCCAACTTTTATCCATTTTTGAACACATAGACAATGGTCAGTCACCTCCCTCTTCCATGTTGGAAGCACAAATCACAGTTCACCCCAAGCCAGGTAAAAACCCTGAAGAACCAGTTAGTTACTGCCCAATATCTCTCCTAAATTTAGACATTAAAATTTTGCCAAGATTTTAGCCACAAGACTTAATAAATACTTAACACAATTAATAAATTTAAACCAAACAGGCTTTATCCCAGGGAGAGAAGCGCATGATAATACCAACAAAGTTATACAACTA
Organism: Bombina variegata variegata; assembly: GCA_905336975.1. NCBI lineage: Eukaryota > Metazoa > Chordata > Amphibia > Anura > Bombinatoridae > Bombina > Bombina variegata. Next base: position 9,808 of record CAJPDP010284896.1, read on the forward strand.
ATTGAGTACGCAAAACAAACTAATACCCAAGCTATAATCATGGCCATGGATGCTGAAAAGGCCTTTGATAGGTTAGACTGGCATTTTCTAAGGAACTCATTAAACTCATTTGGCTTTAGTCAATTAGATATCCACCGCATATTCGCACTATACTCTGACCCATCAGCAGCTATTAAATTCAATAAATCAATTTCCATAAAATTCTTAATCCACAATAGAACGAGACATGATTGTCCACTTTCACCGTTACTATTTGCTTTGGTAATGGAAGTCTTGGCCTCCCATATCTGGATGAATCCCCTGATTAAGGGCCTACTCATAGATAAAGAGCATTATAAAATATCGCTATACGCTGACGATGTCCTGTTTTCCATCACCTCCCCATTACAATCAGTCCCCGTAATCATGCAAGCCCTAACCAGGTATGGTCTTTACTCGAATTTTGCTATTAACTACTCTAAATTGGAAATTTTAGGATTAGAGATAGATCAAAAGACCCTCAACCACTTATACAGTATTTTTTTGCTAACCATACAAAAAGATTCAATTAAATATCTAGATATATACCTATCTTCTTACCGTACAATACTTCAAAAACATAACTATGATAAGCTTTTATCAGAGACCAAAATAGAACTAGCCAGGTGGAGACATAAATCACTTTTGTGGTTGGGAAGGATCTCAGCAATAAAAATGACTATTCTCCCAAGGATCCTCTATATATTTAACACTCTTGAAATCCATTTACCTCAAACATACATCAATAACCTACAAAACACGTTAAATAGTTACATATGGTCCCGTAAACACCTGAGAGTAGTGAGATCAATCCTATATCGCCCTAAATGGAATGGAGGTCTTGAGTACCATGCATAGCTAAATACCCTTAGCTTTAAAGAACAAATATCCACATCACCTTCCACTCTAACCTCAGTCATATTAGATAATGTGCTACCTTTTGGTGATAGTACAAAACACCTGGCTACACCAACACTCAGAGATACTATACCCTATTTTCTGATAACTACTGATAACTCTTTAAAAAACAGAGAATAATTACTCGATTATGTGCAAGGAATATTTTCACAGTGGTTCAGTTATTTACAACTCCGTAACATCCTCTCCTCACATCCCCAAAAGGAAAACATAACCTGGCAATGCACAGCATTTGAATCTCTATGCTCAGGTCTGTCCCATATTAAAGGATCATTGTCCTCAATTTAAAACATTTTAATCTCGTCATCACCCAGTCAATTACCTCAATAAACTAAGAATTGGGAGAAGTATTTACTCTCTCCACCTTGTAATAAAGAATGGAATTTAATATTTCAAAAGACATCTAAAGCTTCTATCTCAGCAAATATATTAGAAACCAATTATAAGTTACTTACAAGATGATACTTAACTCCCCACAGGTTGAGGATAATATATCCTAATGCCCCGGACAGATGTTGGAGAGGATGTGGCAAAATGGGAAGTCTGCTTCACATATGGTGGTCATGCTCCCTACTAGCCTCATTCTGGTCACAAGTAATAACTCAAATTAGCAATATTGTATTTGTAAATATTGAACTTGACCCTACAGCGGTTCTGTGCCATAATTCAATTCCCAAACTCACAAAAACACAATAAAATACACTGTTGATACTACTAAACAGTGCTAAGCAGGTAATTCCCAGGCACTGGAAATCACAAGTAATCCCTTCATTACAAGAATGGCAAAGACAAGTTAGATCTACTTTTCTTTAGAAAAACTACACTACCAATTGAGGGATCAATTAGATCTATATTTTAGCATGGCCAAAATGCTAGACATCCCAATATAAGATATCTATGACTAAATTTGACCACTTTAATATGTTAGCATTCTAAACCGGTAATTAGGGTTTGTATTCTGCAACATATATTCCTCTTGAGCTATGTAATGTTCTATATTAGAGCTATGAGATATTTACCAATTTTACTTATATTGTGTTAACGTTAAATATGTTTCTCTTGACATCATATAAATTAAGGATTTAAGTGATGGTTAAAACCTACTTCAAGTGGATCAATGTAATATACCTTATTCTTAGGTTTCCTGTTGTATTGACTTTACTGATATGACAAAAAACACTTGAATATGAATGATGTATTAATGGACAGTCATAGTTCTGCTCCAAAGACTTTTATTACATGGTCTATGACATATTTGTTACTGTTCTTGTTATACTTTATGATGTTCTGTACTTATTTGACCATCAATAAAAAAATACAAAATAAATAAATATATCATAAACATGTTCAAAAGATGCTCTTACGTATAGATTACTGCTGAATATTTTTAGGTTAGTTTCCCTTTTAATTAAAACAGATTTACCAATATAAGGGATTTCTGCCTAAAACAAAAGTCTGGGTAATAATATTTAACAGGCTTTTGTCACAAAGATAATCCTTAGCATCATTTATATACTATGTGCTTAATAGAACGATCGGGTGTACAAACTGTCTAACAGATGTTAAGTGTAGGAAAAAAGTGTGCATTAGACCAAAACTTGCCTTACACATGGCACTCTTAATCAGAGAACATCTGCTTTAGCATCTCCTTTAAAGTAGTAACTTTAGCTTTTTTATTTAATTTGACTTAAAAATCCAAACAGGTGCATCAGTGTTTACAGATTAAAAGTCTTGTTATTAACAACGCACTTGCAGGCATAGACATTTCAATTAACAGAACAATATTTTAGAAGGAAGAATGGTTCCAGCATTTGGCAAATTCTTACCTGGCTTAGCATTTGCAAAACTCAATTATTGGAAAATTAGCAATACAGATGCCAGCAAACACTGTGTGAAAAACTTCCATTCCTGTAAATTAAGTAAACGTATACACCAAAAGAAATAATAAGGGATTATAAGGAATTAGGAAACCAATGATAAGCTGTTTTTTGGAAAAAAATGTTCTCAAATAGCTCACAAAATACATGAGATACAATAACTATTTGTAGTACATCTAAACATGAAAAATATGTTAGGATGAATTCGGTCCTTATGAAATGATGTTCAAGATAGTGCTATTCTATGTCAACAATGTTTTTCCTGTTACATTTTTCTCTTCCTACCATAAAGTCAAAATTTAATGATGCTTATGGTATGGAAATAACAATTTACATTGACAAATTGTACAGAAGCATGAAATGTGTTTTTAGAAGTTGCAATGAAGCATATCTATATATAAAAAGACATTTTAAAATACCTTTTTAAGATTGTATAAACCTTAGCAAGAGGTGGAGCAACTGCTCAAATGATTTATTGATCAGCTATTTAATACATGTTCAAATCCTTGCAGTGAAGGTTCAAATCCTGTTAGCACCAATCAGAGCTCACCCTTTCCAACTCAATCAATTTCATATCCATATGGTATTATCAATTATTTACCAGATGCCAATTATCAGATGAAATCAGAGGATTGCACACTAAGCATATTTGTTATTAAAACATGGCCTTACTTGTACTGTAAACTTTTCATGCTTTTTTTACTAAAGGTTTGCCTATAAGAAGAATCTTTTAAATATGGCTGTAGGTTGCAATGCAATATGGCTCTATTTTTAAAGCACCCCTACATTAGGGTCTTCTTCTGGCTCTGGAAATATCTCTAATAACACATCATTGGATTTGGCAAGTTGGGGCTGCATAAAATGAAGAATAGCTAGCAGATGTTTCATCTTTGCATATATTACCTTAGGAACACTAGGGCAGCTAAAGGACAACTTGTTTAAGAAATAGTGGTCAAACTCTTTGTTTGTCTGATGGGGCAATGATACTCATTGGTGGAACAGTGAAAGAGCTTGGCTGAACTTTTTTTTTGCATTCATGATATTTCTACTCAAGATAAATGTTTCTTAGAGGGACATATCCATTGATGTTTGTTTGTTCATTTTAGGTTTCCTCCAATGTTGTTCAAGTTGGCATAATTCTTTTTTTGTGCGTGTTGTGTAATAGCAGAGGATGATAGGTCTTAAAAGTAAACAAACATATGAAGACAGTCATATCCCTGTCCATAATGAACAACAGCAAGTGTTAAAAGTTAATACCTATTTTTAAAATATGCAACGGTCTAATCACAGGACAGTATTTTACTCATCCGTATAAGCAACAAAAATTCTACCACAACCCATATTGTGTACCTCCTACATTGCATTTGTGGACTGTTTTATGTTGGAAAAATGTCTGATGACTTACGAACTCGCATGGCCAACCACAGGTAGGCAATCTGGACTGCATTAAAGAAGGGTTCCTCTGACCAACCTATGGCTCGTCATTTCTTGGAGGCGAACCACACGGTTAAAGATCTAAAATATACTATATTTGATCATGTCACCCCACCTCCTTGGGGTGGTGATAGATAGAGGCTGCTGCTAAAAAGAGAGGATTGTTGGACATTCATTTTGGGCACTCTGATTCCAAAGGGGCTTAACACCCATTTGAATTGGCAAGTTTGTCTTTGACAGTACTAATTTCCCTTTTCTTTCAAAGATGACCCTAACATATATCTATTGTAGCAGTTAGCTTGGTTACATGTAGCAAGGTTTGAGCCCCCATCCGTCCTTGCATACTGTATTGTTTATGTATAGTCCTATGTAGATAGTATTGGAGAGTTATGTTAGGTAGTTAGGGTATAGCACAATTCTTGCTAAATTTGTAGTGTGTATAGCATACTCATTATAGTATGTACTAGCTTTACCTGACCCCCTAGCTGCTTGTAAATAACATTGTATTATACAGTTTTCTCTTGTACTTAGCCTCAGATTGCCTTATATTAGATTGGCTCCTTTAACATCTGCTTACCATAGCAACATGGGTGTTTCATCCTCATAATACTATGTACTGTTGAAGCCTGTGGCTATGGGTTGACAGCTGTCAAAATATGTGAGAAGATGTTTAGCCTCTGTCTTTATTGACAATCTATGAGTTGTTATTGCGGTTGCTATAGTAACCAATGAGTGAGCTATATTTGATACACCATTCATTTGCGAGATTGCAAGCATAAGTTATATTAAGCATTTTACATGATATGTTGATGCTAGACATTACTGCAGGATGTATATAACAGGTTCTGATCCAATGCAATGTGTTGTATTATTAGGTATTCACTTATGTCTTCACAGCCGTAATCTTGCATTGCCCGGGATGATGACGTCACAAGTGGGTGGCGCCCCTACACACAGGACACGGCGGTTAATGTTTTTAAATGGTGGCTGGTGCTTGGGGTAAGTTTGTCTATTTGTTTTTTGATGTATGTCTAAAGAAGGGGCTAATCCCCCCAAAACGTTAATGCTTGTGCATTAAATAACTGAAACAAGACCCGGTGAGTGCACTTCATTTCTGACTATATACTGTTCTGTTTGTTGCACCCCAGGCATCAGGAGTGCTGGTCTGTCTAAACAATATATATATATATATATATATATACACACACATATATATTCACTTTTCAGCCCTTCAAAAGCAAATACCTTGAAAGATGCAATATCATTTTTATTCATAAACATATTGATATTATTTAGAAATAAATATTTTAAAATAAAAAGAACATTTTCTTCTACATTTTTTCTATGTTAAGTACATAGGAATTTAAAGTATTCATACCTACCTTTGTGCTTAGTGAAGTTGGTCTAATGCAGTGCCGGGCTTGCGTGCAAGTGTTTTTTTTTTTTAAAAGTGCATCCCATAGAAGTCTATGGGGAGAATAAGTTAGCATGGTCCTGATACCCAAATTCCAGAAATTAGCGCGCAAAGGTTTTCACAAGAACGCTAACTTTTTACTTGTAATACGTGAAAAAAAATATTTAGTGTGCCACTTGTAATCTGGCGCTGTGTGTTATTGAATGCACAAAGGTAAGTGGGAAATTATGTACAACCGATTATTAGTCCCTCTCCACTTGCGTTCTAGGCCTCTGGGTTTCTAAATAATGCATTGTATCTATTTGTATTGTGTTAATTGCCATGATGGCAGGTTAACCTTTAAAATAATCTCTGATATGGATATATTCTGACAATCAAAACAGAGAATGATTTAGGAACTCAACATGTACCCTTATGTATAATAAAAATAAATAATAAGAAATTACAATTATAACTCAATTTTTGTTATTGAAAAAATATACCACAATAAAATATTTTAATGTATTAATCTAAGAGGTATTTAATAAGCAGCAAATACCTCAGATGTTTTGAAGTCATCAAAAACAAACTGCGCAGCTGCAATCCCAAGATAGTTGATGAAGAAATCAGCATCCCTTTGCATATGAACAGAGCTGACATTGGATTTGTGGCATGTTTTACCCTCGGTACAAATTCTTTGCATCTGAAAAACAATGAGAACAATTGTATTTCCTCAAAGGTGACTGCTTTCAATTGTATGGTTGTTGATTGTTATTATAGTCTTCTTTGTTAAAATATAAGAATAGGTTTCAAAAATAGTGTTAACCTAATCAATCACAACAGTTCATGAAGTGATTCCATTTTAATGTCACTATGTAGAATAAATTAATTTTCAAAATGTAATATTTAATGCATGTTCACATTTAAATACAAAAACATTTTTTTTTTATCTTACAATAATATGTATGCAATATTTACAGCTCCATAATTAACAGTTAAAATAGATAAGCTAAATTGTTAAAAAAAAATGTATTTTGGATACAAAAGTGAAAGACAACTGGGGAAAATATTATCATCTTACACAAAACACTCAAACATCTGAATTTGCACAGATATTTATGTGTTGTACTTTAAAACAAATAAATCCAGCTCCTAAAATAGGCAAATGTCACTGTTGTGTCCATATTCAGCATTTGTTTCTATAATGAATGCTGAATAACAAAGTTTATCTTATGCATAATTACAAACTTAATTTAACCACTAATCCATTTTGATCTAGATCTATATCATGTGGTACATAGCCCATCATACTACATAACCTAGATCTACGTCCAACAACATGATGGAATGCTAAGCAGTCCTGGTTGTCAAGTGGCAATGTTCTGCTTGTGGGCTTCCAGCATCTGCCTTCATATGGTAACATTGCACAATCAGTTACAGACAGTGTCTGTGTCATTGTCTCTAGTGATCATATGTTGGTGCCTGCGGGAGGTGTGGGAGGGAAAGTGGCAGGCTAGTAGGCAGACCAGAGACAGAGGTAGATTCGGAACCCAATGCCACAGAAAATTAATTTAATGGAGAGGGAGCGATGGGAGGCTATACTAAAGAAAAAGGGTACATTGGAGGTGGTTGCCCTACAATATGGACTAGGGGAGAGGGAGGTTGAGGGGGAACCCTACACTACAGAAAAAAGATGAATAAATAAATAAAACAAAAAATACAATAAACTGGGTAATGACAGACAGCTGTCAGTACCTAAAATGGCTGCAACTAATGGGAGGTGTGAGGGATAGAAAGCTGTTTGGGAAGGGTCAGGGAGGCAAGAGGGTTTAGGAAGGATCCCTACACTGCAAAAAAAAAATAATTAAAAAAGCCCTAATCTGCATATTGGCAGACTGTCTGGCACTCCAGTACCTAAGATGGTGTTAAGGGGGGTTAGTGAGGAGAGAGAGATATGTTTGGGAGGGATCAGGAAGGTTGGAGGTGTCAGGTGGGAGGCTAATCCCTACATTACAATGCTATTTCCCTTGCCAGCAAACTAAATAACACCTTCACTACAGGGAATTTAGAAGTGTATTGTGCAGCTGCAATTAGCAGCCTTTTAATTACCAAAAGGCAGAGTGGGGCGGAGTTAACCGCTAGCGTGAGCAGTCGTGCAGACAGTGAGCTCCTGCTTAGAAATTCTTTAAAAGTCTATTTTATTAGATATACCTCTACTTTTTGGTCTTAAATATACTGGATAGCCTACCTAGAGAATAACTACTGTACATTGAGCCTGTTACCTAGAGACTTTGAAACGTTTTTGCTTTCTTTCAAAAAGCTCCGAGGCTCACCCCTGTCTATCTTGAGCCCTGTGCCTTGGAGGTGCCTCACATCTACTCCGGAGGGTCGGGGATCCACTCCGGAGCAAAGGGCTACTGCTGATCGTGCTGTCTGGAGGCAGCAAAACTAACCGCCAACGCACCTGGAGGCCCTCCGGTCACGCCACTCACCGCCATCATCTAGCGCGACTTGCGCCAACTCTCCCGAGAGGTGTTCACAGGGCCACACTGGCCCCCCCTTAGAAGAACAGTGAGGCATACCAAGCCCTTATTCAGACGAATATTCCTGAGGCTCCTCCAAGCTGCGGCCGGGTGAGACAGATTGGCGCGAAATTCCGCCATCTTTCCGGGAGCCGTTTTCTTCAGTGCAGTGAAACCCGGGGCCTAGCCACGAGACCACCAATTACCCATATCGCGGTTAAGGGCCATCCGCTCTCCGGGACCCAGGCAGCTAGACGCGGCTCCTTGTGCCACCGGGCAGTACACGCTAGTGCCCATCCTACTGCAGGGCCTATATCACGGCACCAGAGGTGAGAGGGAACAGAAGCTAAAGGGCATTAGGAGAGGGGATTAATCGCACACCAGGGTTGCCAATTTGAATAAGATATATGGCCTAGCCCCACCCCACAAGCCTGTGCCACAGCATCCAGACGGCCCTAGTGACACTTCAAAGCCAAAGATATTGGGCCTTACTGAAGGCCTTCTGCAAAACTAAATAGGCCTATTGGTTCCTTACCCTTTGCCCCCACAAATACGTGTACTGCTGAGGCCCAGCCTCTCCATACTTTGGGCCCTGGGAGCTAAATACTGTGAAACAAAACACGGCCATAACAGCTTGCTGACTAGCTGGGTACCTTCTATACAAACTCCTGCCTCCTTAATTGCTTAAATCTGCCCACTCCACGGGCCTTCTCTGACGCCTATGGGCCTAGGGTCCTTGAACTACTTACATTGTACCACAACCCCAGACGCAAAGTTAAGCCCTCACCTCTTTATAAACTACCACTCATCTGCAGCCTAGGTCACCTCAGTGATTGCATACTATACAGAACCTGATCTCTCTCCCCCCTTTCCTGCCGGCCCTTTTTGCCTGTGGGTCATACCCCAAATACCTTATCCCACATCGCCCTGCAGGGGCAATTCCCCAGGAGAGAGATTAGCTATCCTGAAACATCTATTGGGCAAACCAGCAGATCCCCTCATGCTACCGTAGTGGCCTGGACCCTGCTGTATACGTGAGGCATCCTCCTTTTTCACTTGGGGACCTCAGGATACCTTAACATGTAAGCTCACTCAGCAACAGCCTTCACCCCCGCCAACCCATGAACACTTTAACAACATACTAGAAGCAAGCAGACTCCTATTGAAAGACGACAAAGAAAAGTAAAGCTACTCAGGATTACGATTGGGGGCCTTAACTCAGAATGTCTCAACCTCATAAAAGAAAATAAAAAACCCATAATACACCAAAAAGAACGGTCGCTGACCATTTCCAGCACCCAAACAGGATGTCCCATACAAGATCTGAAGATGAAGGCTCTGATGCTGGGAGCCTCTCAGATGGCCACCCTGGCAAAACTCTAACACAAAGGGCTTCCCGCTTGCCAACAATAGAGGGCGCTCCAAATAATCTGATGGACTCCATCACTACTAGCGTCCCACCACGACTCCCTGTCGAGGAAGTTTGACAGATCCCATGCTGACCTCAAAAAAGATATAGGTAGCATAGGGGAACGCACGGATGTGCTGGAGCGCAGACAAGAAGATCTTGCGGTAGATCACACAAATCTATTTAGTTACTCTCAATGCTTGGCCGGCCAGATAACAGACCTGGAACTAAAATTGGCGGACCTGGAGGACAGGTCTCGCCGTAACAACATCCGAATCAAGGGGATCCCAGAGACTGTTCCACCCCAGGATCTTGATACCTACCTCCAAGACCTGTTCAAAACAGTACTAGGTGTAATGAAACCATTATTGACAGAGCGCACAGGGCAGTCAGGCCTAGATCTGCGGACGAGGGTAAACCTCGCGATGTTATAGCCAAACTTCATTACTACACATTTCGAGAAAAGATCCTCTGAGTTTTAGCCAGAGAAAAATCGCTGCCAGACAAGTATGCTGACTTACAGATCTTCCCTGACCTCTCCCCGCACACGCTCCAACTACGCAGGCATTACCAACCGTACACCAAGATCCTCAGAGAAAAAGGCCTCAAATATTGATGGGGATTTCCAGTGCGACTATTCATCACCAAGGACAGCCAGCAATTCATCGCCACAATGCCACAACAAGCCAGAGAACTGCTGCAGAAATGGGAACTGCTCCCACCGGATCCGGGAGGCCGAGATCATGATTCAATTAGGGACAGCGGACTCAGAGCCTCTGCACCGACCTGGAGACCGCTCCCACAACAGCCGGCACCCACTTCAAAGAGATCACTGGATTCTAGAGACTTGCCCCCAATCGAAGACACATAGGAAGTCCGCTTACAGTTCTATTAAAATAGTTCAACATATTTCCAGAGACACTGGTGGGTTTTTACCACACACACCCTCCAGAGGGGACTTAAGACCACAGATAAAGACGGGTGAGACTTTCACATTTCTTACCAAACAGAACTATTTTTTTTTTTTTTTTTTTTTTTAACAGGCTTTATTGAAGTAAACAAATACAATAGTGACAAAGCTGTTACAATGTACAACAAGTAAATGTAAAACTTATACATCACGGCATCAGTTGTACTTAACATAAGAAAAAAGATCATAAGAAAAACAGTAAACTCCCCACTATACATTCACTTCATCTGTGATTCTGCCCAACCTGAGGGCGAGCCGCCCGGAAGGGAAACTACAAATATGAACATTTTTAGTTAGTTTTTTAGTACTAC
>CAJPDP010285298.1:0-10416 GCA_905336975.1 Bombina variegata variegata
CCCTATTTGATCATTATGAGTATAAATTTAAGCCCACATTTTAGGCTTTCCATACTTAAATCCGTAAGGGCAACAACTATAGTAGTGCCATCGTTTGTTTTTCTCTTTTCATTAGTAATGATCTGTGACTTGGCAACACTGGAACACAGTGGCATATCTTGTGACTTGACAGCGTGAATCCATATAACAAGTCATATAACAACTCATATAACAATTCATTTAACTACTGCTAGGTATTACATGCCCTATTATACCTCCAGTACTAATAACATTGTCATTAAGTTAACAGCTGTTAGATTACCTGAGGAGCCTGTTTTTTTAATTGTTTAGATTGATGGTTATAAGTTTTATCACAATTAGTGTTCCTTCTTAATCTGAGGAATTGTCTCTTAGGTATAGAGTTCAGTAAATGAGGTGGATGTGCAGATTGAGCATTCAGGATTGTGTTACCTGCTGTGGGTTTCCGGTAAGTGCTAGACTTAATGTCACCAGAGTCTACCACACTCTCCAGTTTGAAGTCTAAAAAATTTATTTTAGTTAAATGTATTTCACCTGTAAATTGTAGTTTGACATTAAGATCATTTAGGAATTCTTTGATAGTAAAGCTTTCACTATCCTTGGTGTCTATTATAAATATCATATCGTCGATGAACCTGATATCAAAAACAATGTCATCGATATACAAGTTAGCATCTGAGAAGATGTAATGGAGTTCCCACCAACCCACAAACAAATTAGCTTAAGAGGGGGTGAATTTTGCCCCCATGGCTGTGCCACACAGTTGAAGGTAAAAGGTGTGGTCAAACAAAAAATAGTTGTGGGTTAGCAGGAACTCCAAACATTCACAAAGGAAGATTTTCTCTTCTTCAGGATAGGAAGTAGACCTATCCAAAAACCACCTAACTACTCTAATTCCTAAGTTATGAGAGATGCAAAAATAAAGGGACTATATCAATGACTGCCCAACAGAAATTGTCTTTCCATTTTATTCTCTTCAAATTATCCAGAAGGTGACTGGAGTCTCTTAAGTAGCTATATAAAATAGTGACCAATTGCTGGAGGATGGAGTCCATCCACTCGGACACAGGCACCAAAAGGGAGCCTATGCCCGAGACGATGGGCCTCCCTGGGGGGATCTCAAATCTTTGTGGATCTTGGGTACGTGGTGGAAGATTGGGGTTACCGGTGATTTGGGAACTAAAAGTTCCACTTCTCTTTTCTGTAGAATACCCAAAGCTATTCCATCATCCAACAAGTTAGCAAGATCCTTTTTGAATTTATTAGTAGGGTCAATTGGAAGGGTACGATAGATAACATTATTTGATAACTGCCTTTTGGCTTCTGCAATATAGCTAAATTTATCTAGAAGTACAATTGAGCTTCCCTTATCTGCATTTCTTACGACAAAGTTGTCATTGCTTTTTAATTTAGTTAAGGCAGTTAATTCCCTACGTGATAAATTGCTTTTTGTATGAAAATGTGGATTTTTTTCAATCTCTGAAGCTAATTTGATTAGATCTCTTTTAACACTGCTCTGAAAGGCATTAATGTTGGCCCTCTGATTTGTATAGGGTAAAAATCCTTGTTTTGTTTTATAGGAGGAATGACAGATTGCGTTCCGAGACCATAATTTAGGTTTTCACTGCCAGAAAGTTCTCTCATAACCTCAAGAGCACAATAGTCCTTGAAATATTTCAGGTCTTCTTGATCAATCTTTTGATCAGTTTCTGTGGGATGTGTGTATTGGGACGTAGCTGCAGAGTCACTATCAATGTCAGATGACCCATGTAAAGTGGGTTCAGGATCTGAGGAATCCATATCCATAGAAGAAAAGGACACGTTCTTCTCTTTGTTGGCCTTTTGGTTCTTTAATATGGATTTTGGGGTGTTTATGATATCCTTACCAGGACCAGAGTGACATCTCAATCTCCTGTTGCCATATTGAGGCCAGAAGTAGATTCTATTATTCTCATAGTCCTTTCTGTCCCTATCACATTTGTTTCTCTTAAATTCAGTATCCAATTTCTTAATGTGGTCTTTCATTTGTCCCTTTAGGGTGGTATATGAGTCATTGCTTTTTAGCATTTTTTAGTGATTACAGGGTTTATCATCAGAAGGTTTAGCTTCTTCAATCCCTAAAGTGACTAAGACGAGTATGTTCAATTTTGAATAAAAAGGAGGGATTATCAGGTTCTACGTCCAATGAGGGAGCCTCACTGTTAGAGCAATCCTCATCATTCGAATATACTTCGCTATTTTGTTGATTAGTACTAATATTACTAGTAGAAGGCAATACCAGAACTGACGTCTTACATTTATTTGAAGGCGGTAGTGCAGTCAGGGTCTTCTCAATGGCAGTAGCATTAACCTTTTTTTCATTGCTGGGGGTACACCATCTGCATCCATCTGCATGGAAGAAACAGTTGGTGCATGTGTACACATAGAAACATTATTAGATTGACTGGTATGCAATAAAAAATTCTAAACACGAGTCACATAAATAAACTGAAGAAGCTACTTCAGTTGTTTTACAATAAGCACACTTAGCTTTGGTAGAAAGGAGTCTCTATGCGACATTATGGCAAAAAATAAAGAAAATAAAAATATGCAATAAAGTATATTAAAGTAGAAATATTTATTAAATAAACAAGCTTTAAGGTATGGAAAAGAATGCTTTAAAAAAAACATTTGCTAATACCACCTTAAAAAACATGAAGCCTTTGATGTGTTTGATGTGCTATGAAGCCTTTGATGTGTTTGAGAGCACACGGCAAAATGGGGCGAGTCTTTAAAAGTACATTTTGGCACCAACATTTATGGCGAGAAAATTTTGGAGGGGTATTTTTCGGCAGGAAAATGTCAGTTTTTGGCTGGAAATTAGTGCGCATTATGATGACGTCATTAAAGACTGATATATTGTGCGATGTGGCGAGCGTGGACGTGTGAAAAACTTTAGAATCAGGTAAGGTGCCAAATCTATAATATAATCCTCAAAACAAAACCCCCATAACAACCGTGTATATAAGCTCTAATATTCTTGTGCTGTATAGTTGTACAAAGAAACAAGCAAACATAAAGGGGAATAAAACCTGTCCCTGGGCTCTATATATAAAATGGTATATAGTAAAAACTTATGTGATAAATGCCCAGTCCATAGCTATGAGTGTCCTTAGTAATAAAATTAATACTTACTTTTTAGACACTCGCCCACTGAAAGCAGACAGCGAAACCAGTACTAATAGAAACACCATAGGACCAGCACACACAATAATATCCAATGTAGTAGGCAAGCAAGAAAGTCTTGTAGCAACGCCTGCAGGACTCCTAGAGTCCAGGTAAATGCATGAAATGGAACACACAGGTGGCACACAAGGTGGAGCAACAGCACCTTTATTGTGCAACGTTTCGGGGCTTCTGCCCCTTTATCAAGCTAACAAACAAATGAAACATATTCCACATATATAGGTACCCCTGGTCAGGGAAACCAATCACATATTCTTGGGAGGGGTCAAGCACACAGTGAGATCACATCAGATCTCATATACATAATTACCACACACAAGTGCAGCAAGTTGCTATGAATGCTAAGAGACACGGATACATATTGTAAATAACATGCCTATACTTGTATCATAACTAGCACTATATAGTAAACTAAGACCCAACTGGAAAATCAAATAAAAGGAAGCAGATCAAATTCCCTAATAAGACCCTTAGGGTACAAAGTATCAAGTTTCCAGATCCACCTAGCCTCTCTATAGAGCAGATCTTTAGCCCTATCGCCACCTCTAATATGCCTGGGGGCTTGATATATTACCATAAACCTAAGTTGACTGGCTTGGTGGCCTTTTTCCAAAAAAATGGGCAGGGACAGGGAGGTGAGCTGTTTTATCATTTCTAATTGTGGATTTGTGCTGACATAGGTGATCTTTGACCCTCTGGGTCATCTCACCAATATATAACAGCCCACATGGGCACTTTACCGCATATACTACATGGGTTGAGTTGCAAGTAAAATATCCTTTTAGCACAAATTTTTCACCAGTATAAGGGTGGGAAATAACACCCCCTTTGATCACACTGCTGCATTGGGCGCATCCCAGACCAGGAAAAGTACCATTTTTAGGAGTGCCAAAAATGTTTTGTCTAGGTTTATTCTCAGGGCCTAAGCTGGACATGGCCCTTACCAGTCTTCTACCAATGGTATTGCCCTTGCGATAGGCTGCTCTAGGGATAGTTTGAAACTC
The DNA here is from genome assembly GCA_905336975.1 of Bombina variegata variegata. Lineage (NCBI taxonomy): Eukaryota > Metazoa > Chordata > Amphibia > Anura > Bombinatoridae > Bombina > Bombina variegata. The sequence goes on from CAJPDP010285298.1 coordinate 4,248, forward strand.
TTCTATTTCAGGGCAGGCTTCCTTCACTAATGTTAGTAACAAAAGGTTGAAGTAGCACCAAATTGCAGTATTCTCAATTTCTTTTATTTATCAGATACATAAAAACCAACGAAGTTTCGGTCAGCACCTGACCTTAATCATGTTGTCAGGTGCTGACCGAAACGTTGTTGGTTTTTATGTATCTGATGAATAAAAGAAATTGAGAATACTGCAATTTGGTGCTGCTTCAACCTTTTGTTACTAATGCTTGCTTGGGGTTAGTGCATGAACCCCTGTAGCGTGCACCTCTTGTCTGATTGGTGAGTGCTGGGCTTACCTCTTTTTCATAAATTGAATTCCTTCACTAATGGCCAATTGTTCTTGATAATATTAAATATTTTTGGCTCAAGACATTATATGAGGTGACAAAATTCATTCTTTTAGATACCGGATTAGTATACCTCTTGGGGGCATCTTTCAGGGATATTTCCACAGTGTCAAGTACCTGACTATCGTAACCTCTCTTAATGAATTTATTTTTCATTTTGACTGATCTGACCTGCTTCAACAAGGGATCTGAGACTATCCTGTCTACCCTAATGAGTTGGGATTTAGGGACACTATCAAAAATTTTGGGAGGATGGAAGCATTTACGATGTAGCGAAGTGTTGCGATCTGTAGGTTTGACATATAAATCAGTGGCCAGTATGCCATTCTGTTTGAGTACCATAGTATCTAAAAACTCCACTCTGTTGTTGTCCTCCTTACAACTGAATTTTAGAAAGGGGACCACACTTTCAATATGATCCTTAAGTAGTCTCAGTTTGTCAGAGGGGCCCCACCACACAATGAACAAGTCATCAATGTATCGGAACCACCCCAGACAATACTGGTTAAACAGAGGGTCACCATACACTACTCTTTCCTCAATGGAATCCATTACCAGGCAGGAATAGGCTGGGGCCACATTGGACCCCATAGCCGTCCCAGTCTTTTGCATGTAGAACTGTTTCTGTTGGCCAATGTTTTACATATGCAATCTATCCCCACACTGTGAGATATCACAGTGTATAAAGACGTTACGTCCTAAGTGGACAGGATGACATCCTCCCCCAAATTATTAAGTTTGGAAATAGCTTCAATAAAATGACCTGTGTCTTTGATGTAAGATTTACCTTGTACCACCATAGGGGATAATACCTTGTCCAAAAACTGGGCAGTAGGACTCAAGAGGGACTTAATTCCCGCCACAATGGGTCTACCAGGGGGATCAATTAATCTCTTGTGAATCTTCGGGACAACATAAAAGACTGGCACAATAAGAAACTTAGGAAGCAGAAAGTCATATAATTACTTAGTAAGCAAATCATTTAACATGCCCTTATCCAGAATTTTAACCAGACATTTATAGACTTCATTGGTAGGGTCACAATATAATTTTATGTACACACTGTTATCTTCAAGCTGTCGCAGTATTTCCTGCCTATATTTGGTTGTGTCCATTACTACCACCACTCCGCCCTTGTCAGTGGGCTTGATGGTAATGTCCTTATTGTCCTGTAAGGTTTTAAAGGCCAGATATTGACTCCTGCTTAAATTATATAAGTGACTTCTTTTATCAGTAGCCATCAATTTCTTAAAGTCAGTGTCTACCATTTTAATGAAGGTTTCAATGGCACATTTTCCCCTGAGGGGTTAAATTAACTCTTGGAACTAAGTCCATAGGGAGACAGGTCAAAAGGGCATCTATCGTCATTACTCTTTGTGATGTAAGATGTGAGTTGTCTGTTGGGGTTATTAAAGAAAGCCTTAAGTCATAGGCCCCTGAAGAAACGAGTCAGGTCAGTCATAATGGCAAATGAATCAGGTGATTCCGTCGGGCAGAAAGATAAGCCCATATTGAGCACATTGACTTTGTCTGTACTAAGTTCTTGGGAGGATAAGTTAATAACATTTACCTCCTCTGTTTGTATATGGTTTTCTGGCGCGTCCCCATTCCTCCTCCTCCGTCTACAACCACATCTTTTTTTTTTCCTCCACTGTCATCTGTTACCATCGGCTCTGCTAAAAAAGTTGAGGTGGATGCCACACTAGCATGTTGACCGGTCACTGTAGGTGTATGTCTAGCGCCGTAACTGTCTGTTCTTGACTTTACGTCACTGTCTGTCCCTCTCTGCTGACAATTACGTGAGGTCATCTATCTTGGGCTGGCATTGGTGGGGCGTCTGCGTGGGCGGTTCCATCTGTACACGCTACCCGAGGTATAGTCCTGTTCATCAGGGCGGAATTTACACCTTTTATGTTCCTCTATTTCAGCTTTGGAGGTATTAACCCCTTCCACAACCAAGAGTGCTGAAACTCCTCATCTCCAACAGTGTCCCGCAATTTATTTATTTGGATTTCAATCTTTCCTGGGAATTCCTGTAGTTCTGGGATAGAGAACTCTATGTTCAAAATAATCAAGTCCATTGCAAATCTGTTGGTATTTTGTACAGAACTCGGTGTCGTCCGAAAAGAAGGTGGGTTGGAGGGGGGATCTCATGCCCCGAGGGATGCGCTTAACTTTATAATATTCAGCCAGTGTTGAAGCGTGTAGTTGCAGATTGACCTGTCTTTTCATTAATCTCTCCAACTCTCTTCTTTGTAAATCCTTCTCAGGAGCCGACAGAAACTCCCTGGGCCCCACTGTAAGTGTAGCAATTCGAGCTGCCTCTTTGTCTGTATATGAAAACATCTTGTATCAAAGGTAAGTGCTGTTGCATTGACAGATTGACTACGTTTTAAATTCACTTTGTGGTGCTGTATTCCTTGAAAGGGCACAATACTTGTAGAAACACCATAGGACCAGCACACAGAATAATAGTAGGCAAGCAAGAAAGTCTTGGTGCAACGCCTGCAGGACTCCCCTTCCTAGAGTCCAGGTAAATGCATGAAATGGAACACAAGCTGGACATGGCCCTTACCAGTCTTCTACCAATGGTATTGCCCTTGCTCTAAGGATAGATTGAAGCTCTTCTATTTCAGGGCAGGCTTCCTTCACTAATGGCCAATTCTTCTTGATAATATTAAAAACTTTTTGGCTCAAGACATTATATGAGGTGACAAAATTCATTCTTTTAGATACCGGATTAGTATACCTCTTGGGGACATCTTTCAGGGATATTTTCCACAGTGTCAAGCACCTGACTATCATAACCTTTCTTAATTAATTTATTTTTCATTTCGGCTGATCTGACCTGCTTCAACAGGGGATCTGACACTATCCTGTCTACCCTAATGAGTTGGGATTTAGGAACACTATCAAAAACTTTTTGCGGGGATGGAATCTTTTATGATGTAGCAAAGTGTTGCGATCTGTAGGTTTGACATATAAATCAGTGGTCAGTATGCCATTCTGTTTGAGTACCATAGTATCTAAAAACTCCACTCTGTTGTTGTCCTCCTTACAAGTGAATTTTAGAAAGTGGACCGCACTTTCAATATGATCCTTAAGTAGTCTCAGTTTGTCAGAGGGGCCCCGCCACACAATGAACAAGTCATCAATGTAGCAGAACCACCCCTGACAATACTGGTTAAACAGAGGGTCACCATACACTACTCTTTCCTCAATGGAATCCATTACCAGACAGGCATAGGCTGGGGCCAAACCAGTACTAAAACATATTAGCAGAGGTAATGGAATAGGAGTATAATGTTGGTCAGTAAAGGGAGGCAGAAGATGAAATGAGGCAAAGCTTTAAACTGAGGGAGGTGGGAGGGGTATTTATAGGCTTTTGAGGTTTGGGAAACTTTGCCTTCTCCTGGTAGGATTGTATATCCCATATGTAACAGCTCATCGACTCTCGCCACCTATATGAAAGAAATATATATATATACAGTGTGTATATATATATATATATATATATATATATATATAAATCTACTTTATTAAAATAAAGTTAACTTTTTTATTACTGTATGTGTTCACTGTGACAGAAGGAGAGGGGCCATTGTTAACTGGTTGTCACAGTGATCACATGACCATGGGCCATCTTTTTAGCATCACTGGGCTACCTCACTCCTGAGGCATCCAGTGTTTGGCCACTGAGCCTCATACCAGCATGCTGGTATCCAGACTGCTTTTAAAGTATACGACTGGCTGCAACAGTGATTGTATGCACAGTAACTCAAAAACTGGATCATTCATGAAGATGTGTACAACAAATCATCACAACCGTAATTTGTGAGTCACTCTCCATTATAGTGGTGCACTGAACCACTGTGAAGGATACTGCCAACACAAAAATGCTTTCAATGCAATGTAAAACATAAAAAACTCCCTCTATAACTACACTCTAATATATGCACAAATGAAAGCTTGATAACAGTTAAAGAGAAATAAAAGAATAACATCAAACACAAGACAGAACCACGAGACAAGAATAGAGTATGAGCTGCATATGCTTGGCTGATGTGCAGGCGGACCAGGATAAAGGCTGGACAGGGTCCCACATTTCAATAGTTTCCTTTTGAGATGTTTGCAATTAACAGAAGCTGAGCCAGCAGCCACATAGGAGCAGTTAGTCTGCACCAGAGAATATGCACTGGTTCAATCTTCCTGTACAAATTGGGTGGCAGGTTTTTCAGTGCAACAACAAATGTTGTGACCACCTTAGAGATCCTGACACCATATTTGTAAACGCAAATTCATACACTTTCTGTACACTGTGAGCTCTGCCTTGAAGGCCGGCACACAGACGGGCCATGCATGATTAAGGTCGAACCTAAACCACCCTGGTGCTACGTTTTGGGCTTGATAGCCAGTTATGTCCTGCAAAAATAGTCAGTTAATGACAATGGACGTACCTGGTGGGTCCAGTCTCAACTGACACCACTGTTATTGCAAAATAAATGAATAATTTACATGTTATTATAAAAGGTCTGCATAGTTTTGATTATGCCGCGATTTGCCATTCACAGTAACAAATGACATTAGAAATATATTAGAAATATTTTGACAAAGTGGGGATTTCAGCAAATTAAATCTGTCTTCTAAATACATACAGTGGATATAAAAAGTATACACATCCTTATGTATGTAGAAAAGAATGTCCAAAAAGCCTCAGCAATTGAAAATAAAGTCACTCTTTATTAAGATCCGTTTAAAACGATGCACAGGAAGTAGCAAAAATCTTAAACTGAACGTTTTCGGTCTCAGAAGACCATAATTATAGACACAATTATCTACATCTGTAGCTAGCATTTAAACCCTCTATAGCATCCTGATAGGTTAAAAACAAAGAACAAAATAGTTTAGGATTAACCCTATATATACTGAATACTAATGAGACAGATAACAGATGTTAACATTTAGCATATCTGATCAGAAATTACCATGATTTATCACATACTTACAAAATTTTGAAAGAACATAAATTAAATCTGACACAAAATCGTTTATCAACATGTTGGTGCAAATTATGTCCTAAACCTTCATAAGCATATATTGATGGGCAAAAAAAGCACAATAAATGAAAATAAATTAAATAAGCTAGATAAACAACCAGACTTATACAAAATAAGGCTCCAACTTGGAGGCAGATGATACAGATATATAAGCAAAGTGGAATGCAGATGATAAATACATAATATAACCAAACTATCAGAAATGAGTTAATACTTAGATATTTAAATATGAGATATATACCGCAAAAATGTGGATACATAGGTAATGCATATATTGTAGTATGACTATAACCATAGACATACCCATAGTGGGTAAATACCTCCAAGTGTATTATTAAAAAATACACAACGCTTTACTCTAACAATCCACATTATTGACTGTGAATCAAGTACATAATAGTCAAAAGAGGATAAGTCAATAAATAGAGGCAAATTAATATATAGGTAAATAAAATACATTAATTAAAGTTGGCCATTATACCTCTGCCAGAAATTAATAATATCAAACTCAGAATTAAAGCCTGATGGAATAAGGCTGTTGAGTTTAAAAATCCTGTAGATTTCTTGTCTACAAAGGATGGAGAACTTATCTCGCCAACTAGGCGGCCTTTTAACTTGCTCTATCGCCTTCCATTTAAATTTATTCACATTTTTATTATGGATCTCCAAAAAATGCCTGGATAGTGCAGAGCATGCCCTCTCACCTGTAATGTAAGACAAGTGTTCTCTAATGCGGGTACCCACC
>CAJPDP010285324.1:0-13929 GCA_905336975.1 Bombina variegata variegata
GAGAGTTGAAGTGGCGGTAAATATGCCTGTACGCTCCCTTTTTGGAGCCTAACGCAGCCCTTCAGAGAACTCTTCAATACCAGCGTTATTTAAAAGGTGCGGGGGGAAAAAAACACGCGTAGCTAACGCACCCCTTTTGCCGCAAAACTCCAAATCTAGGCCATAGTGTGCCGCTACATTTTAAATTAGTTCATAATAATAATATTAAATATTTGGAAATTAAAGTAGTTGAGTGGGTTCCCCCCAATATTTGGGACACTAACAGACTCCTAAGGCTCAGACAACAGGAAACATATTGGATAAAAAAAATTAGATTGTCTCCAACCCAAAGGACTAAATGTGGATTTAGATATCCAATAGGTTCTTATATAATTTTCTCATATTTAGCAGAACACATTGGTTTATTTTGTAGTTCTAATATGATTTTCCTACTCAGGAGAAATACTCTAGGTGCTTAGATATGAATTAGTTTGGAAATATACAGTGTTCAGGGAATCTGTAATATACTTACTCAGATGTTATATTTACCAGGTACACAGATAGGGTTAATAGTAGGATTTTTTAAAATTGTTTATATATTTGTATTTTTTATCAATGATATTTTATATTGTATATTGTGTATTGCACTGTATCTTTTTTGTGTATTGCACTGTATCTTTTTAGGTGTATGGTTTTAGATGGATACAATTTTAACTTAATGTAACTGCCAATGTCTGACTGCTAGGCTTATATCCGTTTATTTAATGAACCATATTGATATTCATTGTCACTCTGCATTTAAGTCAGGAATGGGTTCATTTAAAACCTGCTCTGGAAATGGCCTATATAAGGGGCATATCCCATTAGGCAAATCCACTCTTAAAAAAGTTCCTGGTCATAGGAACGAAATGTACGTCGAATGAGTAAAAGAAATAGGTCTCAGTGAGGCTACCGGGTCAGCATTTAGTGGTCACATTGGTGAGCTGAGAGATCTCAGTGCTTGTCAGCACTTTGCAGCCGAATTGTACCTGTTAGTTGGTTCACTGTATATTTAGCGTTGAATATCCACTCCACACCTGTTGCTTTTTGGACTTGCTTTACCTGCATGGATTACTTGTAGAATACCCAGGCAGATTGACCAATAACCAACAGTAAGACAGAGGGAGGCGGATCATTACTCAGACGCTGAAGCAAGACTGCTGGTGATATACAACCAATGTGCATTTTTAATTTTTTAATCTTGTGAGTAGCCCTCTGGGACAGGGGCTATTGGAATAAAAGCAATTTGTGTATTATCTGCACTTAGATGCGTGTTGCACTTTTCTATTTTTTCTTTTTTAGTTGACTTCCATTTAAAGAAGTTTTGCAATATACTAGGTTTAAAAATATTTTATCCTTGTATTTGAAAAGTGACCACATGTTGTTTTGGTAACTTTTCTCATGCACACAGCCTAAAGCCATATGAGAAAGTGTTTGAAGTATAGTTTCAGTTGTTAGCTAGATGTGGGTTTAGATTAGGTGCTATCATCAGAATTAATGAAAATAAAAAAACATACAGGTAATTGCTTGCCTTTTTTTGCAGGGATTTGAATGTCTCATAGAAATATACACTTATGAATAAGGATTAAATATAAATACAATAATAATGTGTAGTAGTGGGAACTATAGGATATAGTGCCAAAAAAACATGGTCCACTGTTCTTTGATCTTCTTTCACTATCTGGCAAACGTCCAAGAGAGAAAAGAACTAGCAGTAGTTAAGTATGTAATCAAATGTATACTACATATCAAAAGTAGCCGTAGTCACATTCTTCTGAGCTGTAACTCGGCATAAACCAATTTCCCTTCAAAGGCTCAAAAGGGAAACAGGAACCGAATAACGGTATAACAAATCTATTAGTTAAAAAGGACATCTAGTCTCTGGTGCAATAGGCTACGACCATATACAACTGCTACACAGTACAATGCAAAAAATGCTGTATAAAAGGCGCATTTGTTACAACCGGTAAGTGCCATTCAAATGGAAAGTCACACCCTCCTGGTGACGTCAATCCATTGCATCCAACGGAAGTATCACCGTATTGGCTTTTTCAAGGATGTCTTTCAATTCCATGGATGATCCTTATATATCTTATACTCAGTTCCTATTGGTTTGTAGATGTTTAACTCTTTATCCACACGTTACACTGCGTTTATCTGGCATATTGTTATTACAGATAATCTCCATACCAGTTTAAAGTACATACATTTTTCATATGCACAATATATTTATAATGCAAATTGTCAAAGACATAAAATGAACAGAAATGTTCAAAATTAGAAACGAAATATACATATTGCTATGATAGATGGGATTTGAACATCTATACCAAACAATAAAACAGTAAAAGGCATTAATGTTTACCACTACACTATAGTGGTTAACAATATTTGCTAGTAACTTCTAGGTTATATGGAACCCCATGTCAGCACCCCTTGTGATTTTCTTTGTACAGTGCTGTTTTTTATTAAATGGATACTGAACCCAAATGTTTTCTTTAATGATTCAGATAGAGCATGCGATTTTAAGCAACTTTCTAATTTACTCCTACTATCAAGTTTTCTTTGTTCTCTTTGTATCTTTATTTGAAAAAGCAGGAATGTAAGCTTGCGAGCCGGCCCATTTTTGGTTCAGGACCCTGAATAGCGCTTGCTGATTGGTGGCTGCATTTAGCCACCATGAACTATAGGAAACTGTTATAAATTATCTATAAAGAAACCTAATGCTGCCACAAGATCAAAATTCTAGTTATAAATTCAAAGTGAAATCTCTTTTCTAATATTGTGGTCATTTTGCTTTGCTTGTTTTTACATTCTATACACAATTTTGCAATTCGTGTGGACAGTAGCCACACACCTTATTTCATATAAATATCTATGCCGGCACTGCATGGTCAAGTGAAATGTTATTGGGATGTTTTGTTTTTCATACACAGGTTTACCAAGTGTATGCAAAGAGAGCTCCTGAGGATGTACATAGTATCCTACGATCATTTGGAACCGATTATGTGATTTTGGAGGACAGCATTTGTTATGAAAGGAGACATAGTAGAGGCTGTCGGCTGCGTGATCTACTGGATGTTAGTAATGGACATGTAAGTAGATTGCAGAACGATCATAAGTTACATACTCCATCACATATGTTACAAGTGGTCTACCTTTCTGACAGTGATTTATTCATCCCTTAGTTACTTATAGTCCTGTCCAAAATAATGCTTTTTCAGAAAACAGTACAAAGTGGTCATAACATTTAAAGGGTTATGAAACCCTATTAGCTAATGTGCTTCATTCTTTAGATATCCTTTGTTGAAGAAATAGCAATGCACATGGGTGAGCCAATCACACGAGGCATCTTTGTGCAGCCACCAATCGGCAGCTGCTGAGCCTATCTAGATATGCTATTCAACAAAGGATATCAAGAGAATGAATCAAGTTAGTTAAAGGGGCAGTCAACACCAGAAGTTTTGTTGTTTAACCCCTTAATGACCAAGGACGTGCTATGTACGTCCTTAAAAAAGGACAGTTAAGGACCAAGGACGTACATAGCACGTCCTCAGTCAAACTGAGCGGTGGAAGCAATCGTGATTGCTACCAGCTGCTCTCAGGGTATTTCAGCGATGCTTCGATATTAAGGCACCGTGCAATACCCTTTAGGCAACTACAGATGCAGAGAGGGCTACTCTGTGGCCCTTTCTGCATCGGCCAGCGATGGTGCCTATCATTGGTGGCGTGGGAGGGATACGAGGGAGGCGGGTGGGCGGCCCATCACTGGATCAGAGTTCCGGTTCCGGCAGTGCACGGAAATGGTGGCATGAAATATACCAAAATGGGCCTAGATCAATACTTTGGGTTGTCTACTAAAAAAAAATATATACATTTGAAGGGTTATTCAGGAATCCCTGATATATATCAGTGTTACAATGTAACTATCGCTAATTTTGAAGAAAAATGGTTTGGAAATAGGAAAGTGCTACTTGTACTTATTTTCCTATAACTTGCAAAAAAAGCAAAGAACATGTAAACATTGGGTGTTTCTATACTCGGAACAAAATTTAGAAACTATTTAGCATGGGTGTTTTTTGGTAGTTGTAGATGTGTAACATATTTTGGGGATCAAAGTTAGAAAAAGTGTGTTTATAATATTTTCATCATTTTATAAAAAAAAATGAATAGTAAATTATAAGATATGATGAAAATAATGGTATCTTTAGAAAGTCCATTTATTGGCGAGACAAACGGTATATAATATGTGTGGGTACAATAAATGAGTAAGAGGAAAATTACAGCTAAACACAAACACTGCAGAAATGTAAAAAATAGCCCTGGTCCTTAATGTTAAGAAAATTGAAAAATGGTCTGGTCACTTAGGGGTTAAAGTTGTTTCTTGACAGTTTTCAGAATATTTAAAAAAGAAAAACTACTGTGAGCGTTTACTTAATATTCTAGCCTGTATATAAAAGATGCAACTCAATATTATAAAACATATTTTTGCACACAAAAAAAGGTTAAATTATCAGGGGTTTGTGTTGTAAGGACAATTATAGTTTTAAAATGACATTCTCTGACAGATTCGACCATGTCATTTTTTAACTATAGACCTTTGACTACCGTATGTTTAACCTCCGCAAATGGGAGAAAAAAACAGTAGAAATACTGTTAGGGACTCTTGGGTTGATAGTCCTGCCATCTCATACCCCAGACAAAGAATACCATGGGAATGAAGCAAATTTGGTAATGTAAATTGGAAACTTTTTTGAAATAGTACAATGTGTCTGAATCACAAAATAATTTTTTGTGTGTTTCACATCCCTTTAAAGTGAATGTAAATTTTGATGCTAAAGTGCCCGTTTTTTAAATATTCGATTAAAAACAGGGGCACTTTAATTCATCAAAATTTACATTTCACTCGTGTTGTGAAAATACCTTTTAATCCTGACAGCTACTCCAGCTTCCCCCCGTCGTCGCAAGCCTCTTCCTACGTCAGAAATGACGAATCGGTCATCCTCCAATCACGGCTTCCCCCAGGGGGAATCTGTGTCTGATTCAACGCCGTGATTGGAGGAAGCCGGATTCCTCATTTTAGACCCAGGAAGAGGCTTTGCGACGGGCAGAGGAAGCAATGCAGAGGCTGTCAAGATTAAAAGGTAAGTATTTTCACAACACAAGTGAAATGTAAATTTTTATGCATTAAAGTACCCCTGTTTATAATCGAATTTTTAAAAAACGAGCACTTTATCATCAAAATTTACATTCATTTTAAAATGACATTGTATAACAGTGTGTGTTTTTTTTATTTTGTTACTGTAATGGCCCTTTAAAGTCAGTCAGTACAGCTCCCTCATATTACCAAGGAGGTTTCCACTAAGCAGCATTAAAAAAAAAACCCCAACACATTAGCCCTCCAAATATGTATATGCGTGGTACCAGTAAATAGAAGTTTGGGTTATATCCATATGGTCTGTTCTAGATTGATTCTAAAATGTTATATTGAACTAGAGCAATATCAGATTTGGCAGCTATTCTATCTTGCATAACTAATTTGATTGTTTTTATTCTGGACCTGGCATGACCACCCATTATATGACAAACTGCTTGCATAAATGATGAATGTAATACTTATTTTGTGCATTATACATGGTGTGCTTGCTTTTTCAATTGAACTTTTATTTTCTATCTGGAGCTCTTTAATTTCAGCTGATGTCCTATTCATAGTTCGATAGATAGCTGATCATTCATGCTCAAACATAAGACCAGGCAAGTTTCTGGTTTCAGCTTGTTTCAAAACTTAAAGGGACAGTCTACAATATAATTTTTATTGTTTTAAAAGATAGCTAATCCCTTAATTACCCGTTCCACAGTTTTGCATAACCAACACAGTTATATTAATATACTTTTTACCTCTGTGATTACCTTGTATCTAAGTATCCTCTGAGAGCCCCCGGATCACATGACATTTTATTTATTATCTATTGACTTGCATTTTAGCCAATTAGTGCTGTTGTGCTAACTCTTCGATAACTCCAGTTGCGTGAACACAATATTATCTATATGGCCCACATGAGCTAGCAGTCATGTGATAAGAGGCTGTCTATAGTGGCTTAGAAACGGGCAGACATTTAGAGGTTTGAATGTTATAAAGTATATTAATATAACACTGTTTGTGCAAAGCTGGGGAATGGGTAATAAAGGCATTATCTATCTTTTTAAACAAAAACAATTTTAGTGTTGACTGTCCCTTTAATTACTGATTTGATGCTTTAGCTCCCTCCTGCCAGTGTGCAGGATTTTCATGAGAACTTGGAGTTAACCGTGAGGGACCATGAAACCAATGCATTATGTAATTCTGAGATTGACAGAGGACATTATTTTCACTGTTAATGGGTATCGGGCTGCAATATTGCTGCTGCAAGATGGCCAACCATAACTTTACAGCTGGTGTGTTGAAGACTGATTTGTAGTGCATTCCAATATCTAACTCCTAAAATCTCTGTGCAAAAATGTTATGATTGGCAATTTCCACTATGGTTTGGGTTTAGGGTTCATGCAACAGGAGTTTGACCCCCCCCGCCATGTGGCAATGCTATCAACAATGTTTCAGCATCTGCTACCTTTCTGCAGCCACAGTTTTGTAATTAAAATATCACAGCTGCAATATCTTTGCAGCAGGAATATTGCAATCAGAATGACATTACTAATGAGAACCTGTTTAATGTAGTTAGGGCCTGAAGTATTATTCGCAAAATATTATGTCAATTATTTTTAATTTCTTTAAATGACTACACCACAGTGAAACAAAAATATCTTTAACATATATGTATTAAAATATTGTCCCCTTTTTATTTTACAGAAATTAAGTCCTCTTTTTCTTATGTACACAAGTACAGTGTATGTCTGTCAGTTATGCAGTTACTTGTCCAGAGAACAAATTTTGCTTCGGACACATCGTTAATAAGTACCTTTAATGGTTGTTCTAACTAATATGGTCATTGTTGCAGCAATTATTTATCCTTGGCTGGACATTTAATTGGTGTTATGGATGAAGAGGAGGCTGAAGACCTTTGAGAAATTTCTACTTAATTCAAGTGGCTTGAAGCTAAACACTAAATATTTATTTATGCTGTCATTTTAAACATGGGGTACTGATTTGTTGTTTTCTTTTTCCTACTGTATTTATTTCCACCATATAAAAATAATCATAATATTATGCATTGTTGTTTGTTAATGCAGAAAAAAAAGCGCAAGAAAGAAAAACACAAAAGTAAGCACAAAAATAAAAAAACTGAGAATAAAAGCTCAGACTCAGAAGACAGCAACACAAGTGAAAGTGACTCAGGTCTAACTGTGGAACTGACACCAAAGGAACTATTAAAAAGGTGAGTGATATATGTACAAATTTCATGATCATGTTTTTTTCATATTTTTTTTTTCATACTAGTGGCGAGAGTCCACAATCCATTACTCATGGGAATTACTCTTCTCTACCACTAGGAGGAGGCAAAGATGCCCAAACCCCAAGTGCTATATAACCCCCCCCCTCCCCCACCCACCTCACAAATACCTCAGTCTTTAGAATGAAGATGTGCACGTGATTCTTCAGAGAAAGGGGTTTTCAGTCTATGTTGAGGTCTGGTTTCCCCTCAGAGTACAGTGCTTGTCAAATGCGCTGGGTTTGCCTGTCTGGTTAGTGCACATCCCTTTAGTTTTCCCGCGCATTGGTGTACACACTGGGTTAGCGCAAGTTTGCTCAACTATGGGCGCATGGGGTTTTTGGCTCATTCAATCTCATTTAAGATGTCACGTTTGGAGGTAATGTTATTTTCTCCTGTTCTTGTCCTTTTCAGCTTGGCTTAGCGCACATTGTTCCTGTCAAAGCTACTTAGGTGGGGATACATGGTTACCTTTCCTGCATTGCTTTACCCTTTGCTATAATGGAGCTGCAGGATTCTGTCCCTTAATTTAGCTACTAATCTAAGAAACAGAGTCTCCTTAACGCCTTTCTACCGTTATTTGGTGTGCCTTTTGTAAAAAATCTGAAGTGCCCTCTTCAGCTAATTTATGTGGTTCATGTTTAGATTTGTTAATGCATACAGACCAATCTAATGCTATTTATTTGGGTACTAATGCACTTACTCTTTGTTAATTACAGGTTAATGCTGAAGTAGCTCCTCCTGCCATGAATTTATCATGGCTGCAATCTCTGAGGCGTTTGTTACTCTCCTGCTATTAAATAAGCGTAAAAGGTCAGTTCGGATTTTACCTTCTACAAGTGCTATGTGCTCTGAGCCCATGGATACGGTTGTATCTTCAGATGCTGAAGTATCGGAGGAGGATTAGTCATTTGAAGTTAAACCTGATCTTTCTATTTTTTTGTTTAAAGTTGAACACATTTTTTCTTTTTTAAAAGAGGTCTTAATTACTTTAGGAGTTAAAGATCCTAAAACTTCTGATGATAAACCTTGTTATCGTTTAAATTCAGTTTTTAGGACAGTTGTTAATCTTCCTGAGGTTTTTCCTGTGCCTGACATGATTGCTAGGGAAAGGTCTAAGCCAGGTGTGTCTTTTAATCCTTCTGCATGGTTTAACAAATGATATCCTTTACTTTCTGGCTAAATGTACTACTATTCCTTCGGAAGACCGTTCTTCTTTTAAGGACCCTTTAGAGAGAAAGTTAGAATCTTTTCACAGAAGGGCCTTTTTACATGTTGGGATATTATCAGACCAGCTATTTCTATTGCTGATGTGGCTGCTGCTTCTACCTACTGGTTGTTTAGTCTTTCAGAGCAGTTTTCTTCTGACCCTGTTAGTGCAAATCTATTGGGTTTGCTTCAGAGTGCCAATTCTTTTATTTGTGATGCTGTGTTCGAGATTGATGTCAAAAGCATGTCTTTAGCAATTCTTGCCAGGAGGGCCTTATGGCTTAAATCCTGGATCTTCTGACAAGAATCCATATCAGAAGTTATAGGAGGGCCTGGATATTCTGATATGGATTCTTGTCTCTTTCCTTTCAGGGGAAGAAGTTATTTGGGTCTGATTTAGATTCTATTATTTCTACTATTACTGGTGTAAAAGGAGCTTTTCTTCCTCAAGACATAAAGTCTAAAGGAAAATCCAAAGCTTCTAATCATTTTGTTTCTTTTCGTCCGAATAAGGAACAGAAAACTGACTCCTGTTCAAAAGCCAGGCTCCTTTTGGTTCATTCTGAAAACCTAATGTTAACTGGAACAAGTCTAAGCAGGGTAAGAAATTTGTCCCTTCTTCTAAAACCTCATGAAGGTGCAACCCCCGACCTAGAAGTTCTGGTAGGGGGCAGATTAAGCCTTGTTTAGGAGGCTTGGTTTCAGTCTGTCCCAGATCCCTGGGTTCAGAATGTTGTTTCTCAGGGATATCGAATTGGATTCAGAACAAGGCTTTCCAGAGGAAGGTTTTTTTCTGTCCAATGCTCAAAGGAATCCTGTAAAAGCTCAAGATTTTCTTCAATCTGTCTCAGATCTGGAAGATATGGGAGTGATTGTTCCAGTTCCTTTGCAGGAACAGGGGATGGGATTTCATTCAAATCTCTTCATTGTTCCAAAAAGGAAGGCACTTTCAGGCCAGTTCTGGATCTAAAAACTCAGAACAAGTTTATAAGGATTCCATCGTTCAGAATAGAAACTATATCAGGACTATTCTGCCTTTTGTTCACCAAGGTCAGTTTATGTCCACAATAGATTTAAAGGATGTTTACCTTCATGTTCCAGTTCAGAGAGAACATTACCAGTTTCTGAGGTTTGCTTTTCTGGACAAACACTTTCAGTTTGTTGCTCTTCCATTTGGTCTGGCTACAGCTTTGAAAATATTTACCAAGGTTATGGATGCCATTTTGTCTGTAATCAGAGCTCAGAGTTTTGCAGTATTTCTTTATTTGGACGATATCTTGGTTCAAGCTCCGTCTTTTCCTTTAGCAGAATTTCACACCAACCAACTTGTTGTTTCTTCAAAAGCATGGTTGGAGGATCAATTTTCCAAATAGTTATTTGGTTCCACAGACAAAAGTTACTTTCCTGAGTTTCCAAATAGACTCAGTGTCCATGAGTCTTTCTCTAACAGAGCATAAATGAATGACATTGGTGTCAGCCTGTACTAGGTCTCATGATTACAGCTTCAGATGCAATTCCATTTTGCTTGATTTCACATGAGGCCTCCTCAGCTTTGTATGCGCTGCGTAAATGGTGCAGAGATTATACTCTGTCTCAAAATATATTTTTGGATCCCAGTACAAGTCAGTCTCTAACTTGGTGTCTGGATCATCAGTTTATTATTCAGAGGGTTTCTTTTGCTCACCCTAGCTGGACTGTGATCACTACAGATGCAAGTTTTTCAGGTTGGGGTGCTGTTTGGTGGTCTCTGACAACACAGGGGGTTTGGGACCCTTGGGAGGCGAGGTTGCCAATGTTCTGGAACTCCATGCACTTTTCGGGGCCCTTCAGTCTTGACCTCAGTTGTAAAGGGAGTCTTATCTCCATTTCCAGACAGACAATGTTACAACAGTAGCTTATGTCAACCATCAGGAGGGAGCTTGCAGTTTCCTGGCAATGATGAAGGTGTTTTGGATTCTCTCTTGAGCGGAAGCCAATTCTTGTCTAGTTTCTGCAATTCACATCCCAGGAGTGAACAATTGGGAAGCAGACTTTCTCAGTCGTTAGTCTCTATAACCAGGGGAGTGGTCTCTTCACCAGGATGTGTTTCAGATTGTGGATCTTTGGGGTCTCCCAGAAATAGATTTGATGGCCTCTAGTTTGAACAACAAGCTTCACAGGTACTTTGCAAAGTCCAGGGATCCTCAGACAGAGGTAGTGGATGCCCGAGTAGTTCCTTGGTCATTTAAGCCTGCTTATCTGTATCCTTCTCTGGTTCTTCTTTCCAGAGTGATTTCCAAGATAAAGCTAAATAAGTTGTTTGCAATCCTGATTGCCCCAGCGTGGCCTGGCAGGATTTGGTATGCGGATCTGGTTCAAATGTCCAGTTGCCCTCCTTGGCCTCTTCCTCTGCAGTCAGACCTTCTGTCCCAGGGTCCTTTTTTCCATCTGGATCTCAAGTCTCGGCGGACAGAAATGAACCTGATCGGGTTGATTGACACCCCTGCTAGCGGGCGATTGGCTGCAAATATGCATGGGGAGGTATTGCACCAGCAGTTCACAAGAACTGCTGGTGCAATGATAAATGCCGACAGAGTATGCTGTCGGCGTTTATCGATGTGCAGCGGACGTGATAAGCTACATCGTAGCATGTCCGCTCGCACTATAATAAATAGACCCCATGGTGGTTTCTCAGATTCTGTGATTGAAACTCTGATTCAGGCTCGTAAACCTGTTACTAGGAGGATTTATTACAAGATTTGGAAAGCCTTCATTTCCTAGTGTATAAATTTATGTTTTTTCCTATCATTCTTTTAGAATTCCTAGTATTCTTCAGTTTTTGCAGGATGGCCTAGATAAGTGTATCTGCCCTTTCAGTTTTGTTCCACAGAAAGATTGCTAATCTTCCTGATGTTTGTTTTGTTCAGGCTTTGGTTCATATTAAACCTGTTATCAAGCCTACTTCTCCTCCATGAAATCTTTACCTAGTGTTAAGGGTTTTGCAGGCTCCTCCTTTTGAACCCACTTTCTTGGAAAGTGCTATATCTTCTGCATGAAGAGTTTCTGAATTGTCTGCTTTTTCTTGTGAGCCTCTTTATTTGATTTTTCATCAGGATAAGGCTGTTTTACAGACATCATTTAATTTTTTGCCTAAGGTTGTTTTTTCAGACATCTTTGGTAGAGAGATTGTTGTTCGTTCTTTGTGTCCTAATCCAAAGAATGCTACTGAAAGATCTTTGCATACTCTGGATGTTGTTAGAGCATTGAAATATTATGTTTATGTTACTAAGGATTTTAGTAGTTTGTTCTTTTTTTCTGGGCCTAGGAAAGGTCAGAAGGCCTCTGCTATTTCTTTAGCCTCTTGGTTAAAACGTTTGATTCACAGAGCTTATGTAGAGGCAGGCCATCCTCCACTGCAGCTGATTATTGCTCATTCTACTAGATCAGTTGCCACTTCTTGGGCTTTTACGAATGAGGCTTCAGTTGATCAAATTTGCAAGGCAACTACTTGGTCTTCTTTGCATACTTTTACTAAATACTACCACTTTTCTACCCTAAACATGTTTTTTAAATCCCTCCCTTTGTGTTATTACTTGTGGACTCCACAGCTTGTTCCTAATAGTAATGGATTGTGGACACTCACCACCTGTATGAAAGAAAATTTATGCTTACCTGATAAATTAATTTCTTTCATGGTGGTGAGAGTCCACAAGACTTCACCCTTTTGGGGGGGTTTTAGGTTGGATTTTTTTCAGCACATCTTTTTTCCCTGCTCCTTTTTTGGCTCTTATTCCTTTGTCTTACCTCACTTGCTTGGCTATATGTTAGACTGCGGTATGTGCAAGGTGGTGAGGGGTTTTATAGAGCTCTTGGGGTTTTGGAGTCTTTGCCTCCTCCTAGTGGTAGAGAAGAGTAATTCCCATGAGTAATGGATCGTGGACTCCCACCATAAATGAATTTAATAGGTAAGCATACATTTGTTTTTTTTAAATAAAAGAACGCAAACATTTTGTGCTGCCCTAGGCACCAGAAATCTGTTCCACTCTTCTCCCTAAATCCTGTCAACTTTATCATATTTGTTTAATTTATTAACCCCTTCCTGTCATTCTCCCATGCAGAGAAATGTTTTAACCCCTTTAATGACAGTATAAAACAGAACAAGGATTTTACCCATTTTGGCCAGTAACATATACAGAGCATTGCTTTAACCTCCATTTTGTCAGACACAGAGCAGTCATTTATTACCCCTTGTCTATACAGTGCAGTTATTTTAACCCCAATATATTTTAAATCTCAAACATTACAGTGATCTATACACCCCATATACCCAGTACTTCACATAATACAATAATATAACCCCATATAGCCCAGTATCCTTTATGCTCCCCTGAGGAAAGTGTGCAATCCTTCACTATGCCCACAAATAGATGCTTTATCCTGCTGGATGTGTTAACTATAACACAAAGATAATGGCATGTTTACTTATGTGGGTATCTGTGCCAGATGAATAGCAGGAGTATGCATATCCATCGCCACGGCTGCCCACTTCAAAACTCATATTTCTTGTTAGCTAACAGTTCGAACTCCTGTCCAATTGGGGATTTAGCTGCAAAAAAGTGTCGTACAGCTAGAGAGATGATTGGAGAACTGTTCAAACATATCTCTTATATTAAGTGATCAATTCAAATCCATCTAAAATATCGCTTAGACTTCGGACCTGATTGTAAAACATGTAACGTTTACCATCACTTTGGTTCTTGGCATCTTATACTGCTGAATGCTTCTTGCCCCTGCAGATTGGCTATTTGCATTTTTGGTGTTGCTAGATTACTTTACAGGTTTAAGGTTGTATGTGTCATATAATGGAAGCAAATAGTGCAAAGTTTTCAAGTCTCCTATGGCTTGTACTTGTCTTTTCTTCAGGAATATATATCTTTTTTTTTATATTTTGCTATCTGAAGAGTCCTGTGGTTCAGGAAAGTGAGGAAAGCCTGGGCATTCTCTTTTCCTAGCTTGCCTAAGGACATGGATTGCTTTGTTTGATATTTCCCTGCACAACATGCTTCTCTGATCTTATTGATACATATTTTATATGTAGGACATTTAAAATGAAGTTAAATACAAACATTTCCATGTGTCTGTTGCTTAAAGGGATATGAAACCCAAAATATTTTATGATTCAGAGCAGGCAATTTTAAGCAACTTTTATAGTTTACTCCTATTATCAATTTTTCTCCGTTCTCTTGGTATCTTTATTTGAAAAGGCAGGAATGTAAGCTTAGGAGCCGGACATTTT
>CAJPDP010285448.1:0-12238 GCA_905336975.1 Bombina variegata variegata
CCTCTGACGTGTAGAGAGGGTGGAGAGCAGATCAACACAGAGAATATGGAGTGCAACATCTAAGAGGGGCGGAGCGAGGCGGCGAGATGCGGCGCAACACGGTGTTATCAATGTATTCGAATTTACATCAAAATACACCAAAAATTAAACAATTTATAATGTGGTTTAATAATTATTACATAAAGTGATGTAAATATGAAATTTTCAAATAACGGAGTTTACCATCACTTTAAATACCTTAATTAAAACCTTTTTTTTTTTTCTTGCAGGATTCATATAGAGCATGCAATTTGTATCTAATTTGTTTCATCCTTTTGTGTCCTTTGTTGAAAAGTATACCTAGGTAGGCTCGGAAGCTGCCAAATGGTGGCTGCACCTACATTCCTCTTGTGATTGGTTTTCAGCTAGCTCCCAGTAGCGCATTACTGCTCCTTCAACAATAGATATCAAGAGAATGAAGCAAATAAGATAATATAAGTAAATTAGAAAGTTGTTTAAAATTGTATGTTCTGTTTGGATCATGGAAGAAAAATGTTGGGTTTCCTGTCCCTTTAATTAAGGACAGACAGAAATATTTGCTAAACATTTCATATGGTGGGGGCAAAATGTGTACATTGAAATCCTTGACTTAAGCAGGATTAAGGACATAAATTGCAAGACAGTTATTTTTGCATACTTTTAACCCCTTAATGAGCGCAACATACCCTGTACGTCGCTGGTTGTTAAGGGATTGTCTGGTTGCTTTTAGACCCTCCCTCCCTCCTGAGGGCTTGCTTAAATAGCAGCGGTGGCGAGACCGCGCTATCGAAAAAGTCACCCTCATAGAAACATACAGGGTACGTCGCTGGTTATTAAGGGGTTAATAGTGAGTTGGCTTTTTAAAAAAAAAAAAAAAAAAACTTTAAGGGACAGCAAAATTATACTTTCATTATTCCAATAATGCGTGACATGAAGAAAAAAAAACTTCCTAATATGCTTCTGTTGTCTAATTTGCTATGTTCCCTTGCAATTTTGTGTTGAAAAGTATAACTATGTAGGCTCAGGAGCAGCAATGCACTACTGGGAGTTTGTTGCTGATTGGTGGCTGCACACATATGTCTCTTTTCTTTGGCTCACCAGATATATTAATTGCTACTCCTTCAACAAAGGATACCAAGAGAATAAAGCACATTTAATACTAGAAGTAAAGTGGAAAGTTGTTTAAAATTTCATGGTCTATGGTAAGAGTTTACAACGGACTTGCACTGACAGAATAGCTGACTTGGAGATATTTCACAAAAGTATCTATCATGACTGACATAGTATAGTTCAGGTCAGGTCAATGCAATTCATCTTTATTTGTAATATTTCATCTACGTCAGTTGGGTGCTACACCTATACTTGATGTTGCCCATGTACTCAATGTATATGAATAATATGGTTGGCTATGACTCGTATACATACGCAGTAAATATCGCTGATTTCTATGTCAGCTATTCCCTCCGTAACAAGGGTAAATAGTACAAATACAAATAATTTTAGCGTGCTAAAGCTTAGACTTAATGAACTATTTAGTAATGCCTATTTAATTTAAAGGACCAGTAAACACAGTAGATTTGCATAATCAGCAAATGTATGATAAAAAGACAATGCAATAGCACTTAGTCAACTTCAAAACAGTAGTAGATTTTTTTCTGTCAAATTATAAAGTTATGTCTATTGCCACTTCCCCTTTATCATGTGACAGCCATCAACCAATCACAAATGCATATACGTAAATTCTGTGAATTCTTGCAAATGCTCAGTAGGAGCTGGTGACTCAAAAAGTTTAAATATAAAAATACATTTAGTTAATAGAACTAAATTGGAAAGTTGTTTAAAATTGCTGCTCGATCTGAATCATGAAAGTTTAATTTTAACTTGAGTGTCCCTTTAAAGAAATGTCTAATATTTAGAAAAAATATATATTTTTCAATTCAATACTATTTTAAGTGTAGAGGTCTGTTCTCACACTTAATAAATACAGATTTTATCTCACAGAAGTGAAAGGGTTTACCTTTGTGAATATTAATTTATTGCTTGGTCTTAAAGGTTACATAGTAGTACTCGAACCATAAAATACATTTTTTTAATGAAAAATACATTTTATGTGTCTCATTTATATAGCAGGCACTGGTCACGAGTAAGATACATTTTGCTCAAACAAACAAAATACATTTAAATTGATAGCATAAGGAATTTGCAAAAGCAGTGTTAACTAGCGGGATAAGAGCTTTTTATCTGGTGTTTATAATTTCAATTAGTGTAGACTTTTTTTGATGGTTAACACATCATACAACTGACATTTTTGGATAAATGATTCATTTGCCAAAACAGGCTCACTCTGTAAGTTGGAAGAGAAACACGTTTATGAGTCCCCGGTGCGTGTAATCTTTTATTGTTGTGTTTAAAAAGAAGATAAATCATAAAATCTAAGTTTTGGAAAGCTTTCACTGGATCTTGTATGTTCATAAAAGCCGTTTCACAGCTGCATGAAATCATACATACATTTTTATATCATTTCTTTTGATATTTTGATGTGGAAATTGCATTTTGGTTAGCATAATCCTGTTTTATTTTTGTGGTATATCCCTGAATTGGATCTACTTTTCAAAGAGATTGTTCTCTGTTTTTCATTTTTTTTATTCTATTTTTTTTTTTTTTTTGCTTTCCACGTTTTAAGATAAACAAGCCAAACCTTGACATTTTACAATTAACTTAAGGTCAGCGGCAGACATTCCAAACAAGCTGAATTTAGAAATTAGAAACAGTATCTGTATTTAACGGGTGGATTTAGTTGTGAAATCCTTTGAGAAGATGTAATTAGAGGTGGGAAAAATATTCAATGTATTCGTGCTAAAGTTTTTAAATAAGAAAAATATTTCCAGGGAATGAGGGAGTAAAACTTAAACTGTCAGCATTTTATCTTTTTGAAGAAAAGTTTACACCCATTCAGAAAGGTATTACTCAGAAGGGATAGAGTTAAAATAAACAGATAGTAAAACAAATATAAAAAATAAAAAATAAACATTAAAATATAATAGTTGAAGCAATATAAACATCTACAAATAAAAATATATATATAAAATAACAATATAAAGTTATAAAATGAAATTTCAAGACTTTCAGCTCGACAAAAACCAACACCTTTGGTCCCCAAAGTCATTAATTTAGTGATGCATGTATTATATTTAACTACTATACTATTTTTTTCACTACATTTAGTCTTTTGGCATAATTGTAATTGTATTTACAGTGGATAAAATATTTAGATAAATGTACTTTTTAATCATATGAATTGTTTTGTTTTTTACTCCTCCATAGAGCTGCAAATTTGCTTAGCATGCTTGAACGAATCTGTAATTTTTATAGTTCTTGTTGACACATAACTCCTAATGCCACACATAACTGTACCATTGATTTTAGAAGGGGTATAGCAATTCAAATGCTTGACAAGTCTAGTGTTAAGATGTTCTGCATTAGATTTGAATTACAACCACTAAATGCTCTTGTCAAATCTCATTAGTCATAACACTAGCCATATATATTTAACTGACTGTTCTTATGGAAGGTATACAGCTTAAATGAAGACATGCAACAATGTTTCATACAGAATTGTCAAAATATAATTGAGTTAAAAAAGCAACTATATCATAAGCATACCAATTTTTGCTGCTTTTTCTTTGAAATTATTCCAAGGGACAATTTAGTTAAGTCTGAAGCAGAAAATAAGAGGGGAACAGAACCAAGTTTAAAAAAATACAGGTCAAGATAGTTCTTTAATTTTGTCTTGAAGTATCACAGTAGTTAATTGACAATATATGTTTTAGATTGTGGGTTAAGTTTCACAGCAGAATGTAGGCACTCATTCAAAATTAAAACAATATATATATATTTAAGTTTACTTTTCTCTTTACTGAAAACCGAATCTTAAACATAAAAATTTGGTAAATTGGGAATTAAGTATAAATGTATTTTTACAAATATATAGTATAGTAATTATGTTGGCAAAATTAAGTAATAGAATACAAGGAAGTAAAATAAAATTACAGCTCTAGAGAATATTATTGGTGATCAATAGAACACACTCAAAGCACCATGGGAGATCCCCTTTATGGTTATTACTTGGGGTCAGAGGTCATTGGAGGCTGTCACAAATTTTGCATTGAAGGATACATGATAATCTACAGATTTTGGCTACTTTACAAATATGAAATTGCCAACCCTGCCATAAAAAAACAACATTATTATTTATATATACATAGGCTAGATTTCGAGTGGAGTGCAAAATTGCGCTTTCGTGAGAGCCATATTTGCGCTCCACTTGTAATAGTATCTGAAGTGGCCTGCGAGGTCGCACTCACATTGCATAGAACCGTTACACTCAATAGAGCACGCTGCCATAGGCTCCAACTAGCGCAGCGAAGGGGGTAAGTTGCACAGCGATGGGCAGCAATTATAAATATAGATGTATATGAATATATACATAGATATTTATGTGTTAATATGAGTATATACGCATATTAACACATAAATATATATGTATATACATATATGTTTACAGGGAACACACAGTTCCCATAGATTGCAATATAAAGGCACTTTTCAGTGCCTTTTTTTTCTAACACCCCACACTTTTAACCCATAAAAACTGCTTAGGGAAGTAGTTTTTTTTTTTTTTTTAAAAATGGTAAAAAATGTTTTCATAAAAAAAACTAAAGACCCTTTTTTGGGAGCATTTGGGGCACTGTTAGAAAATTAACCAGAGATCTGATATCTGGTTAATTTTCTGAGCACTAATTGCTACTGCGGCTTGTAATCTAGCCCATTATTATTCAATGTAATGTGCTATAAAATTTTAAAAATACTGCAGATTTTTGCTGTTTTATTATGTTTGAAACATTCACCTTTCCATTGTCTATCTATCTGTCTATCTATTGTCTATCTATCTATCTTTCATTCTTAAAGGGACATTTTCAATTCTTTTAAAATTATATTAAACAACATTTGCTTTTCTGTAAAAAAATAAAATGATAGAGAAGCCAACAATCACATTTTGTAACACTGGTTTTGAAAATTCTGCAAATTATCACAACCAGCTATTTGAGTTGCATAATTTTCAAAAGCTAGGTTATAGCATTTATTTTTTGGCCTCTCCAGGGAAAGTGGGATGAGAACAGTTTATTACCCCTTTAATGGACCACTCAATGCAGTAGAATTGCATAATTAATAAGTTCATAATAAAAAGACAATGATTTTACACTTACTCTGAATTGTCTTAAAACTGCATGATCTTTCTCAATCATAAAAAATTATATTAATATAACGGTGTTGGTTGTGCAAAACTAGGTAATGGGTAAAAAAGGGATTATCTATCTTTTTAAACAATAACAATTTTGGAGTTGACTGTCCCTTTAAGTGTGCTGTAAAACTAAAATATATTTTAGAAAATCAAGCAAGATATTTAAACAGCAATTAAAACATTAATTAGTAAACATAAATTTGCAAAGCTAAATAGATTCAAACTCAACAAGGAAATATAAATGCTATTTAGTACACAACATTTATTGCCCGAGAAAGAAACATATTTTTAACCTTAGTTATTTTGTTTTTTTTATTATATATTTGCACAACATGTCTTATGGAGTCTTATATAATAGAAAAAGAGAATGAAAACTATATTTTTGGCAGAAGGAAATGTCTGGTACCAAGTGCTGACAATCTAAGTTAATTACTTTTCATGTCTTTTCCTTAATTCTTCTATAATAACTCCAAATCACTCAATGCCGAATCGAAACTGCCTCAGCGACAGAAAGGATTCAATCAGTTGCAACCCGGCATCTAATTCATTTTGATACTTCTTGACCTGCAAAATAATTGTTAGTAGAGGCCACATGTAGGAAAGGAAGGAATTATTTGACCAACACAAGTAAGAGCTACAATTATAGAGTAACTTGTGGTAAGGTTTAGATTTTGCTAATCTAGGATGGAGTGCTGCTTTGAATCTAATTCCTCTTTAAAAAAAGTCAGATCCCACTTTCTATAAACATAGTTGTTTGGATGAAACGTCAGTTGAGTCTCTGGACAACTTCCACCTACATACAAAATCACCAACATATAATTCTGTATACTACAATCTGATTACTTTCCTAAAGGCATGTTGAGAAGCAGACGTACTAATGTTTTTCTTACTGCAGTTGCACAAGCAAATATTACACTTGCTTTTTTGTTTTTAGATTGTAGGCACTCAAGAGAAAAACCTCTAAAGATCTGTTGACATCTTTTACATATTCAACATGTTTATCCCGTTTTGTAGGTCAATTTATTTTTTTGTAGGACAATTTAATCGCCAATTCCATAAATTTAAATTATTTAGAAAAAAATAAGGATATAAAAACTTATCTAATGAAGGAAAAATAAGTGAAATTTAAACTTCATGCTTCAGATAGAGCATGCAATTTAAAAAAAAAACAAATTTCCTACATACTTTACCAAGTTTACTTTTGTCTCTTGGTATCCTTGGAAATGTAGTTCCTTTCAGTAAAAGTATACTAAGGTAGGCTTGTATGTACGTGTCTTGAGAATTATATGACAGCTTTGCTTGCAACAATGTAACAATAATATATATTGTTGCATATACAACTGACATACAGAACATACCCATTCTTGAGCCTACCTAAGTAGAGCTAAATTTTAACAAAAGACACCAAAGAAAGAAGTAAATTTCACAATATACGTAATATGTAAAGTTTTCCCTCTCTATTTGAATCTTGAAACTTTGGTCGACAGCGCTGGGGGGTGGGATTTTGAGACATGTCAAGAGATCCCTGGAAGTCTGAACGGGGTGATCATTGGCACTGGTAACAACAAGGTAGGCAGATGATGACTCATTCTATACACCTTATTTCACACAATGTTAGGGGCCTTAACACGGACATGAAGCGCAGAACAGCTATGACCCAATATGACAGACTAAGGGCAAATCTAATATTTCTCCAGGAGACACACTTTACCAATAAGATAATTCCGAAATATTGGACCAAACAATTTCTTCAACATTACCACTCCACAACAGATAGTAAGAAGAGAGGGGTCTCAATATTAATTCATCACTCTTTGCCACAGATGAGGTGTTGAAGGACAAAGAGAGTAGGTACCTAATTATTAGAGGACGAATACAAGAGACGGAGATTACCTTGTGTAATATATATGCCCCAAATGATAAGCAAACTCTTTTTTTTAACCATATATCTCAATTGCTTACACAATGGTCTTAATCGCAAATATTGCTTGGGGGCAATTTTAATTTAGCCATACAGATGTTTGGGGCAGGGGGACCATCCAGACTGACCCATAAACAAAGGCATACAATTTGATGGTCAAATCAATTAGAGAAGCTTTATCGGCCCATAATATAATAGACTCTTGGGAATAACTATACGGCAGAACTAACGATTAAACATATTACTCCTTTGCACACAAGACGTACTCTAAGTTAGATTATATTTTTTAAGCCAGGTAATGATACCTAATCTACTATCTTCATCTATACATGCATGTGTGTGGTCAGACCACTCCATAGTCAGTAATAAAGTAGCAGGGATTTCTGGTCACAACACACCCCGCTCATGGACATATGCAATCCAAATCCAAATATACTCAAAAACCTAATAACACAAGAATCCATCTTAAAAGCATTGCCTGAATATTGGGATATAAATGTACACTCTACAATCAACCCACTAAACTCTTGGGCAGCACATAAGCCTTTTATCAGAGGCCTCCTTATTAAAGCAAAATCCATATACATTAAGAGCATACGTTCTAAAACAGATGAGTTACAATCAGAAATAGATGACTTAACAAAACAACACCAACAGACATCTTCCACCTCAGCATTTAAACTACTTCAACTAAAATGACAAGAATTGTCCGGGCTCCTAACTGTATCTTCAATAAGAGCTTCACAAAGATTAAAAGCCCACTATTTATTATTATTATATTATTATTTTTTCTAATAAGCCAGACAAATTCTTAGCTCACAAATTACAAGAGAGAATAAGATTGTTCTCTATTTTCACTCTACAGACACATGATTGATCACTTACATCTAACCCACAGGAGATAACTAATAATTTTGTGCACTATTATCAAATTTTATATGATGGCAAAAAAAACGACCCGGCCGCTCACATTAGTAAACTTAAAACACAGTTTTTAGATATGGCCCAACTACCCACACTAAATAAAGAAGCATTAGGGGAACTAAATGTGGAAATAACAGCAAGGGAAGTTGTAGATGCAATTAAAAATCTTAAACCAGGCAAGGAAGCAGGCCCAGGTGGGTTCCCTGGGGAATATTATCAACTTTTTAGGGTGGCCCTAGTACCACATTTGCTTACATTTTGCAATGATATTATGCTAGGCTGAGACATCCCCCCTGACATTTTGAGAGCTAAAAGTGGTCATCCCTAAACCTTGGAAAAATCCACAGCTTTGTCAGAGTTATCGCCCCATTATCTTGATCAACCAGGATATAAAGATCTTTACTAAAATTCTGGCCAACAGGTTAAAGAAACACCTCCCCTCCCTGATCCATCCTGATTAGGTTGGATTTATCCAAGACAGAGAAGCACCCGATAACATACGATGGACTATAGACTTGATGGACCATTTGGGGAAAAGGAACACGCCTTCTCTGCTCCTAGCATTGGATGCAAAGAAGGAGTTTGATAGGGTAGACTGGATCTATATGTTTGCGGTGTTGGCACAGTTTGGCATCAGGGGTCCCTTTGTGAAAGCTATCAGTAACATTTACTCTATCCCCACAGCCATTATAAAAGCAGCGGGATACCAATCAAAGCCCATAGACATTCGGAGTGGAACTAGACAAGGATGACCCCTTTCCCCACTGTTATTCGCAATGCATATTGAACCTCTGGCTGCTAAGATCAGGAACTCCCCAGATATTCAGGGAGTCAAATTGAAACAAAATGAATATAAACTTTTGCTATTTGCGGTTGATATCCTCCTTACATTAACAAAACTCCTTTTGTCTTTGCTAAATGTATACAATACCCTACAAGAGTTTTCAGAAATTTCGGGATATAAGATTAACCTGGACTAATGCAGGATTACCAATTGTTGTTCCCAGACACACCCAAAAGCTAATTGAAACAAATTTTACCTTTAATTGGGCAAAAAAAGCGATACAATATTTAGGAGTTAAACTATCCCATGACTATAAAGAGTTATATAAATTAAACTACATTCCCCTGTATAAGAAAATTAGGTTGGACTTGAGTAGATGGAAACACAAACAATTTTCGTGGTATGGACGTCTTTCTGCCATTAAGATGACTATACTCCCAAAATTACTCTACCTTTTCAGGGCCTTACCGATTAAGGTACCCGCTCCAGACTTACACAGACTACAACAGGACTTAAAAGGCTTTTTAAGAGGCAATAAAATAGCTAGAATAGCCTCAAGGACACTACAACAGCACAAACAAATGGGAGGAGTGGGAGTACCGAACTTGATGGAATATTATCAGGCAGCAAGGCTAGCTCAAGAAGTATTATTGAATACAAATTCGGGTGATATTATATGGACTATAGTGGAGGCAGAACTAGGGGGGCATACCAGTCCATCAGACATACTTTGGGACTTGACTCCAGTGCACACTAGTCAAACGACTGACCTATCGGTTACTAAGGAGACACTACAGATCTGGACAGCTTTGACTAGATCCCTTCATTTGAAGCCACAGGACTCGAAAGCCCGACCGGTCAAAACCATGCTCCCAAAAGAACTCCATAATCAACTAGGGAAATGGGAAAATAAGGGGCTCTATAGGGTGGCAGACATATTGGACGGTGGTAAGATCATATAATTTAACCAAGCTCAGGAGAGACTTAAACCCCACAAATTACATTGTGTCAACAGCAATACATAGCTATTTACAACTCCCTTGTACAAGACAGTTAACCATACTAGAGCATTTTAGTAGTACAAAGATTAGGAATAAGAAAATGATTTCACTCTTGTATCTGGCCATACAAAAGACTAGATACATTTCCAAAACCCCACTGATTGAAAAATGGGAAAAAGATTTAGGTAAGGAACTCCCAGTGGGTGATTGGGTTACTATTGTTCAAGATTCCAGCAAGGGTCTGATTAGCGCAGACTTCAAAGAAAACTGCATTAAGACCGCATTTAGGTGGTATCTGACCCCTATTAAAACCTCACACTTCTCATTGGGATCTACCAAGCAATGTTATAGAGGATGCTCAGACTTACATTCACATGAGGTGGGACTGCCCCAAGGTACAATTGATTTGGTCTGGGCTATCATCCCTATTAAGTACAATACTATCTGAAAAAATAAACCTCACAATAGCACAGGCTCTTTTAAACGAACATATACAAATATATAATTCAGCCATAAACACGTTTATTAGAACATTATGTACAGCTACCAGAATCTGTGTAGCCAAACACTGGAAGGTGGGGGTACCTGCTTGGACTGAGATTATGAAGAAAATTAGAACCACATACACCATGTCAGAGCATGCCTCATGGATACAGGGCACTAATGCCAATTTTCATAAGATATGGTTTTATTGGAATATGAGGGAAACGGACATCTAGAAAGATTGGTGGGGAGTTTGGGCTCTACTAAATATCACGACACAGAAGAGGTGGGATTTGGACTGGGGTGGAGATTGACCAGGCCGCTCCCAGCGTTGCTCGACAAAAGCTTTTTCATAAGGTAATTTTTCTGCTTTTACTTCCTACAACATGTAAACATATATGAATATGGCAAGCAAGTTTGTGGTTATGTTATTATTGTTTAAATTTGTTCTGTTTTTCTATATTTTTATGTATTTTTTATTGTCATGATGCTATCTATATAAAAGTGTGCAGAGCTACATGATTATAGAGGACAACAACATGGAGAGGCCCAGATCTCGGCATTTCAGGGTTTTCCCGAAATTAAAGAAGTACATTATTCCGATCTCGAACAGATAATTGATAAGATGAGTTAGTACTTGAGTCTGGACTATTGAATATCGGATGCTATTTATTGTTTATTCATGTTGTTGTGAATTTGATGATGCTGTTTATAAGGAAAACAATAAAAATTGTTTAAACTAAATATTGTTTGGCTGACTAGAGAGGTCCTAAATGGTGTCCAGTAACTATAGACGCATCATGAGATAAAGACTAATTAACCTGGAATTTTGTGATTTTTTTACAAAAAGGGATAAGTAAAACTGAAAAGTCAGTTTAAAAAAAAACAGCTCGCTAATAATAATCCATAGTATTTGACATTTTCTGTTTCTTTGAATCCGTTTTCATAATTTCATCTATTGTTTTAAGTTATGTGTTATTTCTTTCTAATCTACTCAAAAATAAAATAAATTTAACATAATAATTATATTATTTGCTTCAGATATTCACTACTGATCAGCATGTAATAAATAGCCTTAGTGAGATCATTTGAGTGTATTCAATTTACTGACCTTGGATGAAAAACTAATCTTACTGTGCTGGGATTAGAACCTGAGACCATGAGGTTTGAAAGCTACTTTAGTTGACAAACTGATTTATCTCCCTAACTTAAATAACACCTCAACAGGGGTTCACAAATGTCTTTATTATTACACTAGTGGGAAAGCTTGCCCAGAGGGCAGTCTATTATGGTGACGGAACCACCCTGCCATTTACGCTTACGCTGCATCCAGGTGGATTCTTTCATCACTCTGCCATTTTCGGAATCCACCTGGATGCAGCTTATGCTGCATCCAGGTGGATTCTTTCACCATATAATTTAAGATATGAAGAGACCTACTCTTAGCAAGAATACACAAATTAGCACTTTAGGTTTGTATTATCCAGTATTTAGTATATAATTAACACAACAGCTTTACTTGAACTTGTGGAAATAAGATAACATTTAACTTTTAATAAATTAAATTATAAAATAGGAATAAAATTAAAAACACTCTTAAGTACCCTCTGGTAGTTTGTACCGTTATATTAATTTAGCTTAGTGGTCAAGTTTGCAAACAAGCGGCTAGATTGCTAGTTTTGCGTTAGGCTGAAAAAGCAGCGTTAACAGGTCCTAACGCTGCTTTTTCATTACCGCTGCTATTACAAGTCTTGCAGGTTTAGGGGCACCACACACTTCTTTGGTCTTACCGCAAAACGACTTAC
>CAJPDP010285492.1:0-14335 GCA_905336975.1 Bombina variegata variegata
CTACCCCCAAACTCCAAATCTAGGTCTATGAAAAAACCTTCCTATTAAACCTATAGGAGCTATTTTGATACATGTACTGTATATACAATGTATCATTTTTATTTATCCTTATGTACATTGCAATACTATATATTTGAATTATTTTAGTGATTTTAAACTGCTTGTTTATTTTTTGCGTGTTCTATTTTTTTCCTTTAAACAATAATTATTTTTCATTTTATAAATAGAAGATACTAGCGGCAAATTTATAGTTTTACATGACTGCATAATATTTGACATTGCAAAGTTAAACAAATGCTGTTATGTAAAAATGTAAAGGTGAGGCTACTTTCTGGTATAACATATTTACTGTATATATTGAAAAATAGATATTTTTGTTTTACAAAAAAAAAAATAACATGCAAAAAATAAAAAAATAAACAAGCTGTTTAAAATCACTACAATAATTGCAAAAAATATGCATTATACAAGAAATTGCATATACATCAAACATTGTATATACATGGAAAGCGCCTCAAAGCTATTAACCCCGTACATGCCCTTACACCCAGTACACCCTTACTCCACTACACTATAAGCCCTAAACCAACCTAACACCAATGCAGAATTTTTTTTTAAACCACACAATATAAAAACAAACAGCAGTAAAACAAAAATAAGTAATTAAATACACAACAACAAAAAAACCACAACCAAAAAAACCTTGCAGCAAAAAACGCAAACAATAAACATAGCAACAAAAATCAATCACCAACTAACCTAGCAACAAAAAACACAACCAAAAAACCTAGCAACAAAAACACAACAAAAAAACTTAGCAACAAGAAAAACCCATCAAAACCCTAGCAACAAAAAACAGAACCAAAAAAACCTAGTAGCAAAAAACACAACTTAAAAAACTAGGAGCAAAAAAAAACACAACCAAAAACATAGCAACATAAAACACATCAAAAAAATAGCAACAAAAACACAACCAAAAAAACCTAGGAGCAAAAAACACAACCAAAAAACTAGCAGCAAAAAACACAACAAAAAAAAAAACTAGCAACAAAAAACTCAACCACAAAAAAAATAACAAGAAAAATCAACTAGGAGCAAAAAAAAAACACAACCAAAAACATAGCAACATAAAACACAAAAAAAATAGCAACAAAAACCCAACCAGAAAAACCTAGGAGCAAAAAACACAACCAAAAACCTAGCAGCAAAAAACACAGCAAAAAAAAAAACTAGCATCAAAAAACTCAACCACAAAAAAAATAACAAGAAAAATCAATCACCAAAAAAAAACCAGCAACAAAAAACACAACCAAAAAAACCTAGCAGCAAAAACCACAACCAAAAAAATCTAGCAACAAAAAAACACAAATAAAAAAAAAAACGAGCTGCAAAAAACACAACCAAAAAACATAGCAACAAAAATCAATCACTAAAAAAAACCAGCAACAAAAAACACAACCAAAACAACCTAGCAGCAAAAACACAAAAAAGCATCAAAAAATGCCACCAAAAACCTAGCAACAATAAACACAACCAAGAAAAAACTAGCAACAATAAACACAACCAAGAAAAAACTAGCAACAAAAAAACACAACCAAAAAACCTAGCAGCAAAAAAGACAACCATAAACTACCTAGCAACAAAAAACACACAAAAAAACTAGCAACAAAAAAACAGAACAAAAAACTCCACTACACTATGAACCCCTAAACTAACCTAACACCAATGCAGAAAATTATAAAAAAAAAATACAATATAAAAAAAAGAGGTAAAACAAAAATAAGTAATTAAATACACAATAATTACTAGTATTTATATAGATAGCCTGTGAACACAGAAAACAGAGGCGCCTCATGGGACAGTATTGTGTACACAGGAGGATGACAAAACAGTCACGAACACCCTCTACAGGGGGGGTACTCACATAGAGAGCGGCACAGCAATGTGCCTGACAAAGCAGGATGGGACCTTTTTTCGCCCGACAGACGATAGCACAGGATCTTTCATGTGAAAGGAAGTGGCCAATCGGCAATATCAGAGGACCCGACGTCACAGGGGGAGCCGTTCAAGGAATAGCCAACCACAGTGCTAGTATTCCGGCAAATTTGAGTGACAGTTTGGTAGACCAAACAACAAATGCCACAAACGTAGAGCAGGTAATAATTCAAAGGCCGACAGTTTATTATGACCAAAGAATGTAGTTAAAACATACAAAGAGTACAGCAACGCATTTCTAAACCTTACAGGTCGTTTCATCAGGCTGTTAATAGCAATTGGAAACCTGCTCTACTTAAAATAATCCTACACCAATCGCAGACCGGAACTCCAACTATGTGGTGTATTTATTGTCCTGCGTTTGTGGGATACAATACTTGGGGCGCACCTGTAGGCGGTTCAGTACAAGGTGGTCTGAACATCAGCGTAATATGAAGAAAAATTTCAGATATCACAGTGTCTCTAGACATTGTAATAACATCCATAATGGAGACACTAATTGTTTTTCAGTGACCCCCATTGAATATATTCCAAAATCTCACCTATACAATCGTTTTTTCAGACTCAGACAGAGGGAGACCTACTGGATTCATGTACTCAAAAGTATGCATCCCGGTGGCTTAAATCTGTGTGTTGATTTGCTGCTAGTAGTTTTCTAGTGTGGCTCCCTGTGTCTGACTCTGTTAATTATTGTATGTGTGATGGTATTTGTACATATATATTCTCTACACTTAGATTTTATTTTTTGGACATTTAGGTTACAATTTATTTTGAGTGGACAAGTTAAGGTATATCCTATTAAATTTAGTACCTCATAAGACGTTACATGCATACATTCGATCTGCATTATAACAACTAATTTTGTCTGTGCTGATGTATGTTGTTTAATATAACATAACATGCTTAAAGGTGAACACTGTATTAATCTAGTGTGTATATATATATATGCTTTATTAATTTATTTTCCATATGTATTTATTTTATATGCTGTTACATTAATTTTCATGTAATCGTTTGTTAAAATCTATGCCAAATGTTTATAGATAAGTGCTATATGTGATTTACACTAGATACTGAACTGTACATTTATATGTCTATTTATACCATATGTTTTTACCATTTGCATTTATTTTGGCATGTTGCTAATATTGCCGTTACCAAATGATTTATGTCAATCCGTTCTGGATTGACTATGCACATGTCTTTCTGCAGCTGTAAAAAATATCATGGATATACATTTTATATTTATATATATTTTTAACTATTGTATATAAAGTTTTTTAACAGTTAAAGTATGGGATTAATTTTAGTAGCTTTATATTCATTTTTGATTCTGAGGTGTTTTGTGTTAATTTATTGTAATTTTTGTGCTGCTGTTCATTTATTTTATATCATGTTGTATGGGTTTTTATTTACTATTTTATTCATTCTTATAATCGCAGCCCTCTGCCTGTCACACACCCTCTATTTGGTTAACAATTTGTGTTTATTTAATTTTCTAATAGGCGCATCATGTTACGCCTATTCCATCTGGGAGGTGTGTGAGCGAGTTCCGGTCTGCAATTGGTGTAGGATTGTTTTAAGTAGAGCAGGTTTCCAATTGCTATTAACAGCCTGATGAAACGACCTGTAAGGTTGAGAAACGCGTTGCTGTACTCTTTGTATGTTTTAACTACATTCTTTGGTCATAATAAACTGTCGGCCTTTGAATTATTACCTGCTCTATGTTTGTGGCATTTGTTGTTTGGTCTACCAAACTGTCACCCAAATTTGCCGGAATACTAGCACTGTGGTTGGCTACTCCTTGGACGGCTCCCCCTGTGACTGGGGGTCCTCTGATATTGCCGATTGGCCACTACCTTTCACGTGAAAGATCCTGTGCTATCGTCTGTCGGGCGACCAAAGGTCCCGTCCTGCTTTGTCAGGCACATTGCTGTGCCGCTCTCTATGTGAGTACCCCCCTGTAGAGGGTGTCCGTGACTGTTTTGTCATCCTCCTGTGTACACGATACTGTCCCATGAGGCGCCTCTGTTTTCTGTGTTCACAGGTTATCTGCATTATCCCTATATCCAAGAGTGCTGCCTGATCATCATCGACATCTGATGTTCCCATTTTATCTTCTACTTGCGCACCTCCTATAGAGTTTTTTTGCTCTATTCCTTCTGATAGTATTTATATAGCGCCTTTCACCAATTGGGACTCAGAACGCTTTTTCAGAGCTCACTCTCAGAATTAACCAAATAGGCAGCTGAATAGCAATAGTTGTTATTATTACCCAAGTTAGTGGTACTCATTTTATTGACCTCGGAAGGATGAAGGGCTGAGACGGCCAGGCTGGGATTTGAACCTGTGACCTTGGATCTTTTAAACAGGCTTTTTTTGTAGTCAGGGTATTTACCAACAGCCTTATACCCTAATACCCTAATACCCTAATACACTAATACACTAATACACTAATACACTAATACACAAATACACAAAAAACCACAACCAAAAAATCCTTGCAGCAAAAAGAGCAACCTAGCAAGAAAAACAAAACAAAAAACCTAGCAACAAAACAAATCACCAAAAACCTAGTAACAAAAAACATAACCAAAAAAAACTAGCAGCAAAAAAAAACACACCCAAAAAACCTAGCAACAAAAATTACTACAAAAAAATCACCAAAAACCTAGCAACAAAAAAAAAACCAATTGTGTTTTTTGGGGGGTGGTTTGCTAGGTTTTTTTAAAGATTGTATTTTGTTGCTATATTTTTTTTTTGATTGATTTTTATTGCTAGATTTTTTTTGTTGTGTATTTAATTCATTTTTTTTGTTTTACTGCGGTTTGTATTTATTTTGTGTGTTTTTTTTATTTATTTTTTACATTAGTGATAGGTTAGTTTAGGGGTTAATAGTGTAGTGGGGTTAGATTGTGCTGGGTGTAAGGGCAACTAAGAGGTTAATAGTGTTGAGGGGTTAGGTTGTGCTGGGGCTGAGGGCGCTTAAGGGGTTCATACTTTAGAGGGGTTAATGTCTGCTGGGGGTAAGGACACGTAAGGAGTTAATAGTGTAGAGGGGTTAGGGTGCGCTAGAGGTGAGAGCACATAAGGGGCTAATAGTGTAGGGCTGTGTAACATATTTATTGGGTTGCTGTATTTGCATTAAAAGACTAAGGACTAAACAAATGTATTAATGGTTTTCATTAATGCATTGTTTCTTTATTATTTTAATTCTTGTAGGCTGCGTTACGTTTACTTGGTTGTGTGATATATGTAAAATGGATCCTTTACATCATAAATGTAGGTGGCATTGCTGCTTAGAATATATCGTCAGCATCGCCACCCATTGAGATATATAGTTTAACTCTCTTGTCCATGCTGCCCGTAAGCACTGTTTTCAGCCGCTTGGAATATTTCACCAGTTTTCTCAACATCGCAGTAAATCCCTTTAAAATATATCACCGCATTGCGGCAGTTTCGATCATCAGGGCCTCTATCTGAATCATCATCCATTCATTTAAAATACAGAAAAAGCAGGCAAAAGCAAATAATGAAAGAAATTTGCTTGTGCATTATTTTGTGTCTGTATTTGTAACTATTTTGTGACAGGAAATAGTTCCCCTTGCTATTTCTGGAACAATGTTTGTGGATACATTTGTTGGCGGAATATACTGTTGTAAAACACATCATATATTAAAGAGTAAAGTAAATGAATTAAACAATATAATACCAGCATCCTAAGTAGTTTAAAAACGATTAGTCAGCACTGAATTAATATATTTCTGAGACAAGTGCTGCATTGCAGGTTTTTATTTTATCTACCTCAGTAATTTTAATTTATTGGAATGAGCATTGCTTAAACTGATCTTGCCTAAGTCTATTAAATGCATCCCATTACAGCTGAGTTCATAAGATGTTCAGAATGATTTCTGCTAGCAATGTAATTCAGAGCCCTGCTTTCTTTTAGAGCATTTAAGAAAGCTTACTCCTGATGTTGTATTTAAATATGCTGTGCTCTTCTTTTAATCTTTATAGACCTATGGTTTTGGAAGGGATACTGTTGGTTGTTCCAAGGAGCAGTTATTTTGGACTGTAGTTCATGCAGAACAAGACCAGAAGTGGCAGAAAGGCAGGCAAGGTGAGAACTCACATTAACCATCATAAAGATGGGAATGTTAATTAGTTTACAAGCTTAATTTAGAGTGGGAGTTTTAGACCCAGGGAAATTAGCATTTTATAAGGTCTATTGCCGGGGGTCAATCAGCAGTGTGGGAAGGCTCAGCTGTAACAGTCAGCCTGCACATCTACAATTCATAATCCTGATTGGCTAGCCAAATTAACTAATTAGAATTGCCAAGCTTTTAGGTAAAGGGGCCGCTTTTGTCATTCGCTCACCAGATGTGTTCAGCAGATGTCCCCATGCATAGGGCTTAATAATAGTGCAATAGTTGAATGTTCTAACACAATAGGTTGTTTTCTTTTCACACTTTTATGTACCTATAAATTAGCAAAACGTGTGAAAGGTTCAAGAAATCACTGCAATTTGTATGGGCCAGATTACGAGTGGCGCTATCGTTAGCCAGATTGCAGTGTTTTTTACACTTAAATCCATATTACAAGTGTTGCGCTTTTTAAATTACTTAACATTTGTTTGCATGAACTCGTGGCAATTTATGATCCCAATATTTTGTATGGACGCAAAAATACAGCAGAAATTTGCACTTGTATTACAAGTTGAAGTTAAATGGGATCGTTTGAACACAATTGCATCTAATGCTCACATTTTTAAGTAACTTGAAAGTTTGTGTAAAGAGTATGGCCGGAGGAAAAGGTTGCACTAAACTACAGTAAAATTAACCACTAAACCGCCACATAGCCCACTACAATGTATCCCTCTACACTATTAACCCCTAAACCGTCACACACACCCCACATTGCAAAGTACCCTATTCTAAAACTAAAGCCCCTTTTTTTTAAAAAAACTCCCCACCCCAACCCTATACTAACACTAAAATAAACCATAGCAATAACCCTTAGAAAGGATTTTTGTAGGGCATTGCCCTAAAGTGATTTAGCTCTTTTTCACCAAAAAAATACTTTTTCACCAAATAAATTCCTACCCCATTCTACACCCAAAAAGCCGAAGTCGAGCGTGGTTAGCGCATGAGCAGGAGCGAAAAATAGAGCTCCACTCGTAGTTTAGCCCTATATTGTTTATTTATTTTCACTGGTTTCCCTGCCCCCCAGAACAGAAGCTAACCAATCACAAACTAATACGAATAAACAGCATGAACTCTGTTTGCACATGTGCAGTAAAGGAAAGAGATTGGGTTAGCCTGCCCTCTTCTCTTTGCTTAGCACTGATTCAGCTTAGTTAATTAGTAATTATTTATTAAACATGTAGTTAAGCATACATTCCTGTCTAATCTCTTTCTAATAGCTAACTATAAATATATATTTATATATACACAATAATATTCACAACAAAACTACCTAGTATGCTCACTCCTATTGCACAGAATGCTTT
Source organism: Bombina variegata variegata (assembly GCA_905336975.1). NCBI lineage: Eukaryota > Metazoa > Chordata > Amphibia > Anura > Bombinatoridae > Bombina > Bombina variegata. The sequence continues at coordinate 7,505 of CAJPDP010285492.1, forward strand.
TCCTACCATGATTGTTGATGCAAAACTGATAATCTACCTTATAAAAACAAATAACTAAAGAGAAGTTGATGAAGGAGCGGAAGGTAAACACAAGTTCACAGAAAATTAGCTAAAAGTATTAACCCAAGTATCCCTGGAAGAAAGTGAAACAAGCACAATTTTCAAATGCATTTTACAGCAAAAGGAAGCAAAATAAATAATGAATGTACATGTTATGCTGTCAGGTTTAATGATGGTCCTTTAAGAAATACTGCAAATCCATATAAACTATGCAGCAGGAATTGCAAGCTATAATTTATCTATGGTTAGAATGTGTTGAAAGATAAGTTAAAGGTAAGTTTGACTACAGACAGCACAATTGTTTCCATATTTGTAATTTGTGCAGTACATAAATACAATGGTTTGGCAACTTCATTCTATAAACCAGAATAAATGTGCAGTCTGATCGTTTTTGACAAGACATAGAAACTAGAATAAACAAAATGCCTTTGACCTAGATCCATTTGCATTTTGAGCAGGTTTTAATTTTGCCAGTTACTTTGATAAATTGATTTCAAGGATAAACTGTTTAGTAATGAATTATTCTTTGTTTAGATGATACTGCTGGACAAGAGGAGACGCAGATTCTGACTTTAACCATAATATCCACAAGCTGACTGATCCTACGCACATCACTGTTAGTTACTCTAATTCAATTATGGGAGCCAGATTTACTGTGTTGACACAAGTTTTGTTTATGAGGTAGCTTGGTCGGCCGTTGTTGTATATTATTTTTGGTAATTTGATATAAAATTAGTGTCAGGTTGTTAGTGCTTGGACTCTCTGTAACCACCTCAGAGCAATAACATTTTAAAACATACTGCTACCTTCTACTGAAAAGCAAAGCAAAGCAAGAATTAAAAACAAAAACAGCAGAAGAGAACATAGGGGCTATTAACCAGATTATATTTTCTTGGCATTTTGCAAATATTTCAGATATGAGTAGCAAACCACCAGGGGGCGCAATAAGGTGTTCAGAGCTACCTAGAAGTATAATAAAGAGAAAAGGAATTCCAGTGGTACACTAGTAACATATTCTAATGATGCTAAATAGCAAATATACTGAAAGATTTGCTCTTAACAAATAAAGAAGCTTTTTAGGCTACAAATAAATATGTTCACCTTTTTAAAGAAAGCTTCATTGTGAGTAGTTTTAATAAATAATACTTCTGACATTATATTGAGTTTTCTGATTGAAATTCTGATTTGGATAGCAGTCATCTTGGATAGTCCTGTGCACTTTTCTAATAAGCATAATTTGATAATGTCACTACTGTTACTACTACTATTATTACTACTGTTATTACTATTATAACTATTATTACTATAATTACTGTTGCTAAGAATTATACAGGTGGTACAATATATAAAGCAAGAGTGGGGCAAAAATATGACATACCTCTGGATGATTTTCAGTATGTGGGAAGGTAAGTGCTTGTGGGCAAGGTCACCAACGTGTATTTTGTGGGTGGGCCACATGTGAGGAGGGGCAGAGTTACATGCAAATGGGTGAGGTTACTGGCAGTCAGTGAGCATGGGTGGGCCTGAGTAGGACAGGGGCATGGCCTGCTCAGCCTCTTAAAAATGGGACACGAGGGGCAGTGGGCGGGAAGCAGACTGTATATCAGAACATGTGACAAACCCACAATATGTGGGACAGTTGGGAGGTATGATATTAGAGAGTCCTGCTCCCTAGAGACCTTGCAATCAAAGTGGTAGTTAGAGACACAAGGAAGGGGAATAACTTCTGGTGAATGCTAATTGTAGACCATGGTTCAATGAGACTAATAGGCTTCCAGTTCAGATAGTAGGCCTTAGTATGCTTTTCAGAAGTGATAGGTTCAGAGAGTGGATTTAATGCTGTGAGTACTTGGGGGAGGGGAGTCTAATAAACTAATGGTGATGCAACATGAGAGAACTCCTGATGATAAGAGCTACTGATAGGTTGGAAGCAGAGTGTGAGGAAATTACCTCTAGCTCCCCGTTCTCAGTCTCAGCATTCCACATGGAGGGACGCTGAGACTCAACTCCTGCTGCAGCTTCCCCAGGGCTTGCAAAGCCACACGTTGCCGAGATTTAAAGGGGCCATGTCCTAATTACAGGAGCTCCCACCTGGAGGAATCAGGTGTGGAAGTTCCTTTAAAAGCTCACTCATCACTCACTCACCCATCTTTCCGGGCTGAGATATTGCCTATTCTTCTTTGTTCCTGATTCCTGAAAGCATAAACATACTTACCTGATACCTGAGTATGCTCACTTTGTTCTATAGACCATCCATACTTACCTTGTACCTGTATATGATCTCCTGGTTCCTGAAAGCCATACCTGTGTAAGCTCATCTTGTTCCAGAGACCGAGCATACTTACCTTGCACCTGCATATGTTCACCTGGTTCCTGAAAGCCAAGCAGTCTTGCCTGATACCTGTGTATGCTCACCTTGTTCCAGAGACCAAACATACTTAACTTGCATCTGAGTATGCTCATCTGTTTCCTTAAAGTCAAACAGACTTGACTGATACCTGAGTATGCTCACCTTGTTCCTGACTTTGTGATTCCTGTACCTATTTGATATCCTGTGACAGTCTCACCAACAGTACCAGCTGGGTATCTTGTGCCTGCTGAAAATCCTGTGTTTTTTAAACCAGTGACAGTTCCACACATCCTAACCTCCTCACACAGAGTGATAAAGTCAGCTAGGGGGTGCATAGACATCAAATGAGTGATATTGTCAGGTGTAGTATTGTACAGGGGTTTGTAGCTAAGGGTAATAATTATGAATTTGAGCCTAAAGGATAGTGGAAGCCAGAGTAGAGACTGCAGGAGAGGAATAGTCGGTGAGGTAGAAAATCCTGGCAGCAGTGTTTACAATAATTAAAGTGAAGAAAATCTGTATGTTGTAAGACAATTATAAGGATGTTTTAGTAGTCAAGAATGGATATGATGAGTGACTGATCCAGAATTTTTGCTGTTAGTTGAGTAAGCAAAATGTAATTTCTGAAATGGAGGCAGCAAGATTTAGTGAGAGATTGGATGTGGGGAGTAAAGGAGAGGTCAAGTAAGTCAATAAGGCAGTGGACGTAGATGATTCTGTCTGTAAGTTATTTGACTTATAAAATCCTTTACTCTTGAGCAAAGTCCAATTGAGAACTATGCCAGTCCAAAATTAACAGTGAAAGCCAAGAGCCAAAGGCCTGCTCTTCCACATCTTTTGTTGCCAGTAACAATTAATACAAAGAAGAAAAAATAAACCAAAGCCAAGTGTTTACAGCATTACATTAGGCACCAGAATAAACTGTCCATTTTGATTCTGCCCTCAAACAGTTTGAAAAATGAATTGTATATATGTGAAAAAATATGTTATAAAATGCTGCAAGCTTTTGTTATTTCTGTTCACACATTTGTCATTAAGGCAAGCAAATCAATATGTTTGTTTTGTGCAATTTTGTTAGTTTCTCTCTCAAATCACAGCAAGTAATGGAAGAACTGCACACAAACCACTTCACACAAGTGAATGGATCATTTCCAAAAAAGCAAATTGAAAACACAAGTTTAAAGTAACACTTTATTTGCTATATGCTAACTTAGGGCAAGATTACAATTTGCGCATCAAATCTGATTTTCGCAGTTGCGAAAACACTGCACGCGTTAAGGCTTTTTCACATTTGGGGTTGCACAGGTATTACAAGTTGCAAAATAACTTATTTTGCCCGCACGTTAACCCGCGTAATCCAAAAAGCCAAATCGTGTGCGCGTTCATGTATTCCCACCTAGAAGTCAATGGAGAGGACAAATAGAAAAAAAAAAAAAAAACACTACATCCCTAATCTGTTTGACAAAGCCCTTGACCTATTCTCCTCCAAATGTGTACATGAAAATGCGAATATTTCATATTGCAAGAATGTTTTCTTAACGGAATATGTTCTATTTATTTATAAATAAATATTTTTCTATATATGTGATGATTTTTGGACTGATATATCTATTTATAGGGAGATATGTATATGAATATATATATATTTCTAGATATCTCGAGATCAATACGCAGATATCTCTTCTTTGAAAATCCATCTGAGATATTGTTTAATGTGCTTAAGATTGTAATGGGAAATATTTTCATTATCTATATAGTTAAACATATCTCTATTTATATAAATCCATGTTTCTCATTGTATGTGTATGTATGTCAATGTAAAATCCCTCCGTCAGCTTTTTTTTTTTCTAACACCCGAGATCTGGTATCTTTGATCCCTTATAACTTTTGTGTGCCATATTTTATAAAATATTTTTATTAGACAGTGTTAATATGAGTGTAACTGTACTTTGCAATGTATTTTTTAAGTGTTTTGTGAAAACTTTTATGTTGCGGAAAACTGTTAACTACAGCACTTGGAGCGCAGAAAGGATTGTTGTGTAAAAGATTTTTCAAGACTTGTAATATCTGTGCAATGGAAATCGATTGCGAAAAGACCTTATCGCACGTGTAAAAAATATACCGCACGACTATTAATCTTGCCCTTAGAAAATAGCTGCACAGCAAGGAATACCAGGCAGGGTGATGAGTCTCTAACAGGAGCAGGATTATCATTGGTGCAACAGGTGCAGAGGCACCAGGTTTTAAGTGTTGGGGGGCACATAGCAGCCAGTGTATACATAGGTATGTGCAGAGTGTGTACAGTCTTAGTTCAGGGGAGCCTTTTATTAGTGCAGGTTGCAGATCCAGGTGTTATTAAATTCGAGCCTTGATGAAGACCATTATAGGTCGAAACGCGTAGTCTGTTTGAACCATCCGGTATCTACCCAGAGAGAAAATGTTCCGTATCAAATCACCATTGAATTTTTTCGGCTGTGGATTTTTAGGATTGGATCCCTCTTCTCCAATGAACTTTTGCTTTGGTCTATTTAGGACTTTGGTTTAAACTTTTAGTGCCAGCACGTACTTTATCTTTTAGACCTGGTATATCTAAGGTACCTTTAGGAATTGTATGCAAGTACATTTATGTGCATATATGTTACTTTTTAGATTCTATGCTTATCTTTGTGAGTTGATATATATAATAATAGACCTCTCTTTTAGACAAGATATGCTATTCATCCTTTTTTAAAGGAACTCCCCATTTTTTCGTTTTTAACTGTTATTAAAATTGGGTTTTAAAAGAAGATTGCTTAGTTGCGACTTTCATAGTTAACTATCGCAAATCTGTTTCCATCCACACCGCTGCTAACCTATCTAACTGCACATTTTAGGTTGTCCGGATGGGCAGACAGTGCACTCTTTTTCTATTGCTATATAGACGATTTGCAACTGTTTCACACAATATTTATTTCTATTGTTTGTTAAAGGACCTTTTCCATTTTGGTGTGAACTGAAAAGAAAATGGCAGCTATGAGTTTCTTTGCAAACTTATTTATCTTTTTTTTCTGGATTTTAACATTCTTTAAACTGTAATTCATGACCTTGCTGCCTTGCTACTTTGTATCTTCCTAAGAGAAATCACTTTCATCAAAGTGTTTTTATAGGGGATGCACCTCCATGCACGCTAAGCCTAAACTCATTCACGAGAGTGCCTTTCAAAGTGTCTGCGTCTACATTAGTGTTTTGCATAGAAACTCTTCACTGATGTCAAAAAGGTCATTAAAAATTCTGTTTATTGAAAGTTTGTATAATGAGCCTTTTGCAAATAGAAGCTTTCAAGAAACACATAAGCATCTGTATTACACATAAAGGATAAATACATATCTGCACTATTTGTTCACTAAAAGTTTGCCCTTTAAAAAGGACAAAAGCATTTATATGCTGGAGTCAGGGCTGGGTTTGAAGGGGCGTGAGGGAGAGATGTCTTTTCTAATTGTGTCAATTTTATCAGCAATAATCTGAGCAGTCAGTTTGGTTTTGGGTGGAGGTGTAGGCAGATAAAGAATGGAGTTAAAGGTTGAAAACAGCTTTCTGGGGTTAGATGCGTGTGTTTACACAGGGTTATATGCAACAGTGCAACAATAAAAAGTCAGATTACGAGTAGCACGTTAATAGTTACATGTGACCAAAAAGGGGTTTATAGTGGGTGTTTGTGAGCTACTGGTTTATCACTCGTATTACAAGTTGAAAGTACATGTAAACGTGATGGCTTGAGCGCAATTGAAGATAAGGCGCCTCAGGGTAACGCATCCTCAGAGCTCTAATTTGCTGTTTGTGTATCACAGAACACATCGAAAATACATTACAAAGTACAGCTACACTCATGATAACATTATCTAATAAAAAATACTTCTTAAAATTGCACAATAAAGTTATAAGGGCTCAAAAAAAGGTGTGTATATATATATATATGTGTGTGTGTGTGTGTGTGTACATACTGTATGTATGTATGTATTTATATGTGTATATTTGTATTTACAGACATATATAAACACATAAAAACATAAATACATATGTACACATATATAGATATATATAGAAGTGTATTGGAGCCCTTTGCAGTTAAGTAGAGGAAAACATGTAAAAATATATGTATGCAATATTCATATTTAATAAAGTGTTATACTTTGTATTTACTGTACATATTTTACATTCCAATGTTTTGCACGTAGCAGAATATGTTCTAAGTATTTATAAAAAGATAGTCCTCTATATCTCTGTATATATCTATACCTATATATAATCATCTATATATATATATGTATATATATATATAGATATAGATATATATTGTACCAAATAAAACATCAGATATATGTAGAAATATGAATATATTAATAAATAGAACATTCTTCTATGTGAAGAACATTGGAATGTGA
>CAJPDP010285599.1:0-11368 GCA_905336975.1 Bombina variegata variegata
GACATCCAGCGTGGAGCATCCTCTTAATACGGTTGCCACCATACACTGAATCTTCAGTGCAAGGCATGCGATTCAAGATGGCATCCCTTGCATTCCTATTGGCTGAAAGATTTGAAACAGCCAATAGGAATTAGAGCTGCTAAAATCCTTTTGGCTGTTCAAATCAACCAATAGGATTTAAGCAGCTCTTATTCTATTGGCTGATGAACCAGCCAATAGAATGAGAGCTGCTTAAATCCTATTGGCTGATTTGAACAGCCAATAGGATTTAATTAATTATGTTAAAGTTAGGGGGTGTTAGGGTTAGGTTTAGTGGTAGGTGTAGGGGTTAATAGTTTAATTTCAGTTGTTGCGATGTGGGGGGCTGGCGGGAGCGGCAGATTAGGGATTAATAACTGTAGGCAGGTGTCGGCGATGTCAGGGGCAGCAGATTAGGGGTGTTTAGACATAGGGTTTATGTTAGGGTGTTAGCTTTAAACGTTATTTTCTTTTTCCCCATAGACATCAATGGGGCTGCGTTACAGAGCTTTTCTTTCCGCGATCGCAGGGGTTAGACTTTTTTCTGACCCGATCTCCCCATTGATGTCTATGGGGAAAGCGTGCACAAGCACGTCAAAGCAGCGCTTGTTTTTGGTGCGGTACGGAGCTTAAAAATACAATATTGGCCGCACAAGCTGGGTTTTGAAAAACTTGTAATGGCAGCGCTATAGGGGATTAAATAACGCTACTTTTGTTGCGTTCATTAATTTCCCTATAGCGCTCAAAACTTGTAATCTAGCTGTAAGTTTGGAAATTTCTTCCTCTGTGGGTAACGATTTTGTCTTGTGTTTGCCCCCTCGTCTGCCCCATACGTATTTTCTTTTGTTGGGGCCTTTTAAAATGGGTTTCGGCATATGCTCTCCATTTTTTTAAACATTACTGTTGCTACCCTGACTAGTTGATGCTTCTTTAACTGTGTTTGGAGCTTCAGGAATAGAAATAGTTTGTTCCATATTCGTTTCATCTTGGCAAACATTATTAACGTCACCCTCAGATGAATCATATTCAGTTTCACTGAAAGACACATTTCTGTTCCTGTTATACTTAGTTTTTGCCTGCTTTGCTTTACGCTGATTTGTAGCAGATGCGTGTGTATAAGATGATGTATGGTGTGTCCATCTATATACTCTATCCATATCATAATAATTTTTATCCCTGTTAATTTTCTGCATTTTAAACAGATCTTTCTTAAATGATTGCATATTATTTTGAAAACCTTTATCAAACTCTTTAAATTTAGCCACATGTCAATTTTCATGAATATATTGATTGTAACAATATGAATTTAAAATTTACTTTGGAACAGGATCCTAATAGGATACATTTTTTGGATACATCTTTACAGGTGAAAAGTGATAAAAAAAAGTTTGGAATTTGAGCTGTTTAGGAAAGATATAGCACCATTTTAAGGTATGATTCGTGTCATCCTAAACACTTGTTGAAATCGATCCCTAAAGGACAGTTTATAAGAGCCAAGAGAAATTGTACCCAAGAGGATACCTGTATCAGACATCTCAAAGATACCAGTAATAGATTAAATGACAGGGGTTATACTCAACAGGTATTGGACCTCAACTTAAACACATTTGATAATCTATCATGTGAATCAATCTTAAAGTTTAAAAATACTCTCTCTTGTGAGAAGTGCAAGCAAGATTTTATTACTTTTTGAATTTAGACCCAATACCCCTCTTCCATCTTTACTCAGGGAAGACTTCAGAATAATTTCTCCAAGATTCTGAGTGAAGCAGGGGTAAATGAATACCTTAATTATGGCATGTCAGTACTTTCACGGGTAAATCTCTCAGCCATAATTGGCCTCGGCAAGCTGGTAAGATACAGTGGAGGGGTGCTGCAGTCCAGGTAAGTGACTCAGACACTAAATACAGCCCAGGAACTATCCCTAGTACTCTCCTTGTATAGTTACTACATAGTTGGGGGTTATAAGCCTTTACACATAGTGCTTTACCTATGTGTTTTAGCACCAAAAATGATGGAAATCGGAGTTACAATCCCTTTTTTTATTGCCTCATTACCCCTTAGCAGCCCTCAGTATGTTTTAGTCCTGGGTTCACTGTATTTCCTCAAAAAACAAAAATGCTACACTGTCTCTTTAAGAAAGCCGCTATTTGCCTTATACAGTTATTGGTTCAGCTCACCATGGATGAGATTGGGGTTGGGGACACAAGGGGATCAAAGCAGAGGGGGGGGGGTTATTCAATATAATATGCGTGTGTGGTGTGTTTGTGTTTTTCTCTCTCCCTCATAGGATCTCCAGGTGACTGAATATTTTCTTTTGGCCTCTCTCCAGACCTTACAAGCTATCTGGGTCCAGTTTTAACCCTTTATCTCCTAGATTACAAGTTGCGCATTGACTGTAGCGCAAGTGCAATATGTTTTTTCTTTAGGCTCCCTCGAGCATCTTCAGCCTCGCTAGCCTCACCAGTCCTTATGTTATTAAATGTTATTAAATAACATAAGGACTGGTGAGGCTAGCAAGGCTGAAGACGCTGAGGGAGCCCAAAGAAAAAACATATTTGCACATACGCTGTAGTCAGTGCGCGACTTGTAATCTAGGCATATATGTCCAGGAGGTGGGTGAGTACCATCATAGGAGCTGCTGAGTGGGTGGGTAATAAAAACTTTTTAAAATTATTAATTTTTTTTTTTGAAAATAATTTTTTATTGAGGATTAAGGAAATGTAACATACAATAGTCCAACCGCACAGGTTAAATACATAATACAATGTCACAATAAAAGTAGTAGATAAAGGATATCTTATTCAATAGCTAATATGAAATTATAATAGAGTGAAAATTATAACGATGAAGAATAACCTGTGCAAAGGTATGAGGGACCTCTTTTTCTTTTATAAACCAAACACTACTAGGCATAACAAACACATTATAAAATAAGTATATAAATTTGGGAAACCTATTGTTGGGGTATTCAGAGAGTAGATGGTTCAAAGGTTAAGGGAGATTGGTCATCTCTGTTGAATGAAAACTTAAGGGTAAAATATACAACGAATGTACTTATATTCGAAAATGGGTAGTGGTGTGGTTTGGGAGGGGAGGGGAAAATCAGTGGTCCAGAGCCACTTTTAATTTGGGGGGGAAAGAGGGGAGGGAGGACGGGCCAACATGATAGGAATATATTATGTGAGGAAGGGTGACTCAAAACACTATAGCTACCCTATGAAGGGAAAAGGACCCAGTCGGCAAAACAACATGAACAATACAATAGGGGAATTCCGTTATAGGTGATGAACATGAAGGGCTTGAGGGGGAACAACAATTATCTAGTAGTAGTAATATGTTTTAAATTATGTACTCCTTAATCTTTGGGCACCCCTATGTGAGATGACTGAAATATAGATATGTAAATATCTGACTATCTGTACCCGTCAGCTATATGGGTGTTTGGGAGGGTAAACCACTAGGACAGTAAGCCACATTTCCCCATAAAGGGGGTAGCATATAGACATACTCCAATGTGCAGTTCTGTAGTAATATGGAGACTCGTAGTAGGATATGGCTTATAGTAAAGCTCTGTTAATTGCGAGGCTCGGTATGTAAGGCATCTAAATAAAGAGGAGTTCATCAAAAGATCAGTATATAAGTGACCCAGAGGAGACAAGTAGACATTAAATAGTGAGGGGTAATGACGGAGCTATGAATTTAGTCATAAACAGAGAACATTGAGAGATATAATAGCATATTAAATACATAGAGCAATAGTATATTATGTTATTAAGTTGTATGCTATAATAGCGTGTATGAGGTTCCTTACATTAGACCTTAAGATGATTCATTTTAAATAGTCCGGTAAACAAATACTTAGACTATTAAGATTTGATATTTTTCCCTTAAGCTAACCCAAGGTGGGGTAAGTTGTAGTGTGGTTTTAAAGCTTAATTGTGCATTAGGTGTTTTGTATATAAAATATAATGGAGTTTACTGGTAGGTCTAATCTACAATAATCGTGAAAGCATAAGGCTAATCATTTACCCTCTGTGTAGAATCAGGTCTAGGGGGCATAAATATAAAGAAAAAGCACTATAGGGGAGTTTCCCTACATGCACAGTGTAGGTAGTGTTATAAAGAAGTTATGAAGCACACACTTGTAATCTTGTAACAGGATAAGACTTTAGCTTAGAATGTATAACTGAAAATAAGGTAGACTAAGATGTTTTGCCATGATACATCTATGAAGACTATATGTAGATTTGAGCATATCCCAGAACTCCCTCCTCTACCACTAGAAATAAACTTCCAGCAACAGAGTTAACAGCTAACTTGTAAAGTAAGCAAATGTAAAGAGATTACCTCTGTAAAAACTGAAAATGGAAATAACAAAGGTAGGTTGATTAGCAACCAAACCAACTGATTGTGAGAGCACATTTTCATCAAAACATATGTAAGCAGAGGGTGCCAAACAACATTTCAAACATATAGTTGTCATACTACTGGCCCCTCATGTTAGTGATGAATGTTTTATCTGTAGAGTTAGTTAATGACCAAAATAAACATATATTAGCTCTCAGTTATAGTATAGTAAATTTGAGAGATGTTCCCTACATTAAATACAGTAAAGATAGTAAATGACAATACTAAGCTAAGAAATGTAATTGACTAGAGACAAAACAGTGTCTTCAGTCTAATTCCAGTGTCTTAGGCTAAGTAACCATGAGGTGGGGCAATTGAGGGGGTAGAGTTAGCCCACTCCAGCCTTATAGAGCTTAAGTCTCAACAGGTTAATACACTTTGATGGTTGCAAAGCTGGGAGATCCCTCACAAGGGATCGCCAAGTGCTAACTGGGCCATGTGGTGCCTTTAACGTATTCGGTAAGTTTCTAAGCGCAAGTGGCCGCACGCTTGTAACTATTATGTTCCAGGGCCACATACAAATGAGGAGTCTCCGCTCGCAGAACAAAGCAGTGGGTGATAGTTCCAGGATCCACTCACCGGCAGACAGAACAAGCTCTACCCAAGGGGCTACAGGAGCATCTCCCATAGTACATAGGACTAAAGAGTCAGGCGTTCCCACTGCTGCAGAGGATAGGTGCACACCAGATACCGGCGCGGGCCGTGGGGGACACATACTAAACAGGCTTGTCCCGCTTGTCTCCACTGCAGGTGATGTGCGCGCTGTGGGGGCCATAGGGTAGGTTCCTTCATTGTCTCCCAAGTGTTCACGGGGTTGCAAGGGAGGAAGTGTGTGGTGTATCTACTTAATCTTTAAGTTGATAGGACCATTCGAGAGCAGCTGTTGTGGCTCCCGGTTAGAGTCAGGCACTGCGAGGGCTTCAGATAGGCCTGCTGGTGAGTTCTGCCTGGAGGCTTCCGGAATAGGACGGCTGGAAATGTCCCTTAAGGTGAGAGTAAAATCAGCCTGGTAATAGTCAAGGCAGGAACTGAGCTCGGTCAGTGCGCTTATAAGATTCATTTCTTCTGAGAGAGATGTTGTCTCTGAATATGCTGGGATATATGAGGCGGAATGATCACTCCATTATAAGTTATGTGCCGGTTCCCACTGTAAGTTGCGAGTTGAAGGTAAGTATAGCACTCCTTATCCTCATTGCCTAAAAAGAGGGGGTAATGCAGTAGCTCTCGATGCACAATGTGTGAGAAAGCCTCCCGGATTGAAGAGTTAGTAGGTTAAATATGGAGAGTGGCATCCATCTTTGTGCAGCAGTCCACCACATGGCTCTTATATTGGGCTGAAAGTAGTCTCGCCGACTAAGTTTTAGTTCCAGATGTCTACTAGGAGCTTGAGGAGATCATCATAGTTTTATTGTCTGAAATAGATTTTGGTTAAGGTAGGTAAACTCAATATATTAGGTATATTTCTATACTAGCTTTAGGACCTCTACTGAGATGCGTCCTTCCATTGCAGTAGTTGGCTCCGCCCCCCAACTTTTTAAAATTATTTTGTTTTTTTCTCTGTCTTCTAGGGTTGTGAGGTGTTTTTTTGATAGGCTTTTTGTTGTATTTTGTGCAAATACACTGATAATATAAAGTTTTGGAATATATCTTTATTTCCAATTACCTGCATTTTTGCTTATTATTTTGCAGTCATGTCTGTACCTCCACTTATTTTGACTGACACATTAGAAGGGACCCCTAGGGAACATACTGCATCCCAAAAACCTTCTGCAGTTCATTTTCCATGTTTATTATGCAAAACTGTTCCAGTTGACCAAATTAACCAGTTATGTGCTAATTGTGTCCCACATCTCCAATTCGCAAACCATAATCCATTCAGTATGACACCTGGCAGACAATTAGTGTCTGTTTTTGTGCCCAAGGGGGATTTTAAATCCAGTCTTCAAAAGATTGACAGAGTTTAGCGGTTATCCCTAAACCAAGTAAGCGTAAACAAAAATCAGGAGATTTTCCTAACACTACCTGTAATATGCAGGGTCCTATCCCCCAGGATCAGTTACCACCAACCTTACAAAAAACTTACTCAGCTGAGTCTCTGAGGGATCTGAATGTGAAGTCTCTTCTGAGGACCTTGATCCTATGCCTGAGGCTGATTCCACGTTAGATTTAAAGTGGACCATATATGCTTCCTACTTCAGGAAGTTTTGAATACCTTGCAACTATTAGAGCCAAATCAAAGGATGCAAAACCTGTAAATAAGTTGAATCAAGTTTTTAAAGCTCCACCTAAAGTGCCTAAGGCTTTTAATGCTCCAGACTTGGTTACAGATACCAGACATTCCTTTTGCACCTTCAAACAGGTTAAGAAAAAATGTATCCACTTTCAGAGAACAATGTTAATTGAGCTATTTCCTCCTTAGCTGGACACACTTCTATTCCTATGGAGTGTAGTTCTTCATTTAGGGATCCAATGGATCTCAAATCTGACTCCTTGCTTAGGAAGTTTTACGCCCAATTGGCTCTTCAGCTTAGACCTGCAGTTGCAATCACCTGTGTGGTCGCTGCAGCGTCCTTCTGGTGTGATTCTTTTTCTCAGATGGTTTCTGATCAATCTTCTGAGGATATTACCAACTGCATTCCGTTAAATGGCTAATGATTTCTTTTGTGATGCAGTCTTTGACATCATCAAAACTATTTAAAAAATATGTCCATTGTCGTTTTCTTAAGGCGAGCTTTATGGTTTAAATTTTGGTCACCTGACCACCTGACATGGTTTCTAAGAATAGGCTATTATCGGTCCCTTTTGAAGGGTAGATGTTTTTTGGATCAGAATTGGATTCTATTATCAAAACTGTCTCTGGTGGAAAAGGGGGCTTTTCTTTCTCAGGACAAGAAATCTAAGGGGAAGTACAAGCAAACAAAATGTTTTTGTTCCTTTTGCTCCCCTAGAGATTAATAGTCTCTTCCAACAAGAAGTCTGAATCCTCCAAACCTTCCTGGAAACAGGGATCTTCTTGGTCTAAAAACAAACGGACTAAAAATCCCAACTCAAATCAGAAATCTGCATGTACATCAGACCTCCATGGGAACTGTTTCATCTGACTCACGTTCCATAGGATCCTGTAAAGGCAGCTGCTTTTGTTCAATGTTTTCAAGACTTAGAGGCTATGGGAGTGATCCAACCTGTTCCAATATCTCAACAGGGTCAGGGTTTCTACTTTCAACATCTTCATTGTTCCAAAGAAGGAAGGCACTTATCATCCTATTCTGGACTTAAAAACTCTGAACAAATTTGTTCAGGTGCCCTTTTTCAAAATGGAAATGATCCATACTATCTTGCCTCCAATTTGTTTCTTTCTCTGGCTACTGCTCATACCCACAGAATGGTATCTTTCCTTCATGAACATGGATGGGAAATCAATGTCCCTAATATTTTGTTATCACCAGCCACAAGGGTGGTCTTTCTGGGTGTGATAATAGACTCGTTTCAAAAGCGCTTATCTTTCATGGAACTTTGCAGAACCAAATTTTAGACTGCATGTCATTTCCTACAGATGTGCTCATTCTCCATCTGTAGCACAATGTCTGGAAGTAGTGGGTCTTATGGTGGAAGCATCAGACGCGGTTCCTTTTGCTCGCTTTCATCTTCATCCTCTCTAATTGTCCATGCTTCAACAGTGGTCTAAGGATTGTTTCCATCTAGAAAAGCACATAGAGCTCAGTTCTTCAGTCAAAAAATCTCTCTCATGGTGGAGAGAAAGTGCCTATTTTATCCGTGGAGCTTTTTTCTTCAGCCTATCTGGACCATAGTCTCTCCGGACTCAAGTCTGATGGGTTGGGGTGCTGTTTGGGAGTCTCAAAGGGTGCAGGGAGTATGGTCCCCTCTGGAGATGAGGTTACCTATAAACATTCTAAAACTTTGTGCAATTTTTTGGGCCCTTCAATCTTGGCCCCTTCTCAAACAAGAAACACTTATTTGATTCCAGTCAGACAATATCACTTCTATGGTTTACATCAATCATCAAGGAGGGTCTAGAATTCCCTTAGCTATGCAAGAGGTATCTCACATTCTGTCTCGGACAGATGAAAACCACTGCACCCTATCGGCCCTTCACATTCTGGGAATGAACAATTGGGAAGCAGAATACCTAAGTTGTTAGTTCGTCCATCCAGGGGAATGGTCTCTTCTTCAGGATGTGTTCGATCAATTAGTCCTGAGGTGGAATCTTCCAGAAAAAGATCCCATGGTGTCCAGATTGAACCGCAAACTTCTGGTTTATTACGCCAGGTCAAGAGATCCAAGAGCTCACATGATAGATGCTCTTGTCGGCCCTTGGAACATTCATCTAGCCTAAGAATAGTCTGTTGTAATTCTCATAGCTCCAGCGTGGCCCCACAGAACTTGTAATGTGGACCTAATACAGATGTCATCTCATCCTCCATGGGCTCTACCCCTAAGGAAAGATCTGCTGTCTCAAGGATGCTTGTATCATCTGTATTTAAAATCTCTGAATTTGAAGGCGTGGAGGTTGAACAACTAGTTCTCAAAAACAGAGGTTTCTCTGATTCTGTTATCTCTACTTTACTGGGAAATCAAGTAAAAGCACTAAGTTTCTCTAGGGGGTGCTAGATCTTAAAGACTGACAATGTATATATATAAATCAAAATAAGGAGAAATAATATATATTAGGGTTTTACTAAATATACAAGGCAGTAATTGCAAAAAAATTATAAAATAGAATAAAAGAAAATAAAAACATATTCATTTTCAAACACAAAATATTAAAAAAAATCAAATAAAAAAAATCACAAAATTACAAAAATGAAAGTTCATGGGGATGTTAGACTTATCTAAAGAGTCTTATAGAAACTTATTGACAGATTAAATATGAAAATACTTGTAGTAAATACTGGGTAAGCGTTAGGGTTCTTATCCCCTTTGCCTCCTTCTTTCGGTTCCTTTGGGGATACACAATCCAGATGCAGCTCCTCTCAAACTTCACAAAAAAGTGATGAGAATCCTAGATGAACAAAGAAGAGGGCGCTTTATGTGCATATAAGTAGACAGATGGACACTAAATAGATTGATCATACAGGGTACTCACAATATGTGGCAGTACTCTGTTGTGCTGATAGGTGCATTCTGGAGACTCTCAGTGCTCCAGCTAACTGCACAAAGGTAATCAGCTCCCACCAATGATCAATTGGACAGGGTACACAACCTTTTTGATGTTTCTAACACACATTCTTCTGGTCTGGTGTATCCTGTCCGATTGATTGTTGGAGGGAGCTGATTACCTTTGTGCACTTAGCTGGAGCATTGAGAGTCTCCAGAACGCGACTATCAGCACAACAGAGTACTGCCACATATTGTGAGTACCCTGTATGATCAATCTATTAAGTGTCCATCTGTCTACTTAAATGCACATGAAGCACCCTCTAATTTACTGCGAGCCAAAATCTTGTTTCATAGAAAATTTATCATAAGATTTAGAAAGCTTACTTTGCTGTCCTTCTAGAGGTTTATCTTGGAAATATTTTAGAATTCCTTGAATTCTTCAGTTCCTTCAAGATGGATTAGATAAGGGATTATCAGTTAGTTCTTTAAAGGGTCATATTTCGGCATTATCAGTTTTGTTTCACAAAAAAAACTGGCCAAATTACCTGAAGTTCAAACTTTTATCCTAGCGTTGGTGAGAATTCACCCTGTTTGAATCTGTTTTTTTTTCTGCAAGGTTCCCCCTTTGAACCTATGCACTCCTTGGACCTAAAGTTATTGTCATGGAATGTTCTCTTGCTTCAACCCATTTCTTCCGCTAGAAGAGTTCCTGAATTATCTGCCCTGTCTCCTGATCACCCCTTCTTGATTTTTCATCAAGATAAAGTGGTCCTCCCCACTTAATATGATTTTCTAAGGTAGTGTCTTCAGAAAATATTAATCCGGAAATGATTGTTTCTTCTCTGTGACCAAATCCTTTTAACCCTAAGGAACACCTACTTCACAATTTGTATGTAGTCAGACTTGAAATTCTATCTTCAGGCTACTAAAGACTTTAGTCAGTTTTCTAGCATGTTTGTCTAACTTTTAAGTCCCAGAAAGGGTCAAAAGACTTCCAAAGTTGCTTTTGGCAGGAAAGTCCTTCAGGCCGCAGTGTTTGGGAAATAGGAACTGCCATCATTTTGTCCCACCCATCCTTAACATGGACTTTCAGCTTGGGTATTGTATCCCATGTTATGGACACCTATGGGTTCACCTTATCTTACAAAAGAAAACAGAATTTATACTTACTGATACATTTCTCTCTTTTGGGATGAGGAGAGTCCATAGGACCTGCCCGCATTTTTACTGGATGGGCGATAGTTCTTATTTGCACCTCTTATCCTTGCTTTCTGTCTTTCCTACCTTTTCTAACTCTCTCCTCTGCTTGACTATTTGTAAACTGAGTGAGGCAAGGAGGTGGGAGGGATTAAAGCTCTTGTAAGGGTTTTTGACCTCCTCCTAGTGGCAGGAAATAAATCCCACATGATATGGACTCCTATGGACTCTCCTTATCCCGAAAGAAAGAAATCGGTTAGAATCGGTAAGCATAAATTCTGTTTTTTACAAGTATCTGACAGTTGCTGAAGGATAACTGTTCACAGGGCACTTACCAGTGGCGGTCCATGGGTTATTCAAATGGGGGTTCACGGACCATTTATGTAAAATAGTTATATATATATATATACACACACACACACACACTTTATATTCTATATATATATATATATATATATATATATATATATATATATATATATTACAAAATGTATTGCACCAAAAAATTATTAAATACCTATGTGGTAAAATATCAGCCTAGTTTTTTTCACAATTCACACACACACACACATATATATATTGTTGAATGCAAGGTACCCATTTAAATATGGGGTACCTTGCATTC